>VVHJ01036256.1:7954-36495 GCA_015107715.1 Tylochromis polylepis | reverse complement strand
AGGTCTGCGCTGGCAGGCCTCGCTGGTACTGAGACTTATCCTCGTGAACAAAGCAAGACACTCAGAGATCGATCAAGTTTTTCTTGCGCAAGGGAAGCTCCGTCTGCAAACGAGTTCAGACGACTCCAACTCCTTGCTCCCCTGCGCCGTCCTTTTATTCACATTTACACACAATTACGCAGCCCCCATCGTAACCCCATTTGGTACATCATAAAAGCTAAGGCACTGTGTATATATGTGCACGTGTGAACCTGTGAGTGAGTGTGTGCGTGTGAGAGTGTGTGTATGTTTATTCATGACTTCCTGGGTAAACATGCAACGGCATCCCCCATCACAAAGGGGTCACCAGACCTTTAACCTACATACATGGCTTAACCCCTTTACCGGTCCACTACACATACACCGGTGGCTCCATAAAGATAAGAGTACACATCCATATAGAAACAGGAAACCAGAAACCTTCCCATGAAAGTACCTGCAATAAAACACTATAGCCTCCCCCCCAGGATACAGGGGAGGAGGATACACACACGCACACACAAAAGAATTCCTCTTACCATACAACTGAATATAAGACTCACAGTTTAGACACAATAATGACAACATTTAACAATTAACTCCAACATTTACACTCGGCCAACTTTCTCACCTACATACACCTGGCCGTGTATTATGGCCATGAATGTTGCAACATAAGTTTCAGAGATTGTACTCTCCCATCCAATTTTTTCTTTGGAAATATGTGGTGGGAGAGACTGTCTGAACACCGATGAAGTATTTCTGATGGAGTATACTGGCTCTCTAAGCAATCAGTGCTCAGCTCTTTCATTTGCTGGATGTCTAGTACCACACCGCTCACCTGAAAGCCACACACTCACTTGCTTCTACTGCTGTTTTCATTTCACATTTCACAAGCGCAGCCTAGAATGCACACGGAGTGCCTGAGTCTGCCTTCCCCTATGAGGAAAATTACTATTGTCACCCCCCATTCTCAGCCTTGCTGAACTTGATGTTGTAAAAAGTGAAAATAGATTGTTATGTAAAAGCCAAACACAAACATTATACATACATACTTTTGTAAATGATCCATCCCATGTTGGATACTCAGTGGTACTGCACTTAGGATGAGAACAGCAAAACAAAACTATTACATTTTAATGAAATATCCCTTAAACAAAGCCCAATGACAGCTTAAAATTCCTTTTATATTAAACAAAGTCTCTGCATTGTTGGCTCTGGATATTTGTTGCAGCAAGTTGAATGCAAAACTTATGCCTCGGAGTGTTTCTCAGACAGGCAGCCTGATGAGGCTCGGTTGTTAGGTTTTAGTTATCTTTCAGAATCTTGTTTTCTTCCAGTTTTATTTATTGCTGTTACTTTTATAGCAAATTCTGCCCCAGTGTGTATTACCACGTGTTGCTTTACCCCCTCGCCCACACAGACACGCATGTTAGAGTGATATTTGCAATGTTTTATATTGCTGCAATTTAATCTATCTTAGCCTGAGGGGTCAATAGACAAACGCTGCTAATTTCAGACCCACATTTCAGTGTTCAGTCATATGGAATGATTATTGTCTTCAGACTGGCAGAGGCTCTTTCACGCATGGCAGTAACTCCCATCCTCTCGTCTCTTCTGTGGATTCTAGTATTCACATGTGATATTTTAATCCACTGTTCTACTAAGTCATGTATGACACTGTGCAGTAACGCCGTGGAATTTAATGGAGATAATCCAGGCTCTCTCTCTCTCCTCTTTCTCCTTCCAGTTTAGCAGAAGAGTTGTATCAGAAAGTCAAAAGACTGTTTGGTAAACCGCATCAGGCCACTGAAGACCTGAAGGCAGAGGTAACAATTAACTTTACTTATTTGTCTTCAGTTTTGCTAAATGAATGGCGTAACACCTCTTTATGTTCTTTCTAAGATAAAAGAGAAGCTTTCAGACCATGAGGAGAAGCTCAAGGATGCCCATGGTCTGCTCATCTTTGCCCAGGGACAGACAAGTCTGGCTGGCTCACTGGCTTACCAAAACCAAGCTAACCTCACAGCCCTGGAGGTACAAGCATGAGTCTACATTGGGACGTCATGTCCAGACTGTGTGTTTTGTGTGTTGCTGATATTTTGAGATCTCAGTTAGTTAAATGTTGTGATAATGTGGTAAGCAAAGCCTCTTTGTTTTATTTTTCTTTAATTATCACATTGATATTAGATTCTGTAAAAACACCCTTCTGTTGGCATGCCTGCAGTCTTTATAATTACTTGTCATCTTTTAAAGCTTTGCTTAACTGGTGAATTGCAAAATATTCAGTTTCTGCAGGTATTAGATAAAGACACTGATCTTCAGTCGTTTGTATTTCTCTGCTCTAATAGATTTCCTAAAGGGAAACAAGGCTTTAAGGTGAAAGCAAAGTTATTCAACAAGAGGTTACTGTCAGACAAACAAAGATATCTAGCCTAGCCCTCTTGCATGTTAAGGCAGAGAACTAAAGTCGTACTGCTTCTCTCACATGTGACACGCTTGACATTATATCGAGTGCACCCAGAACAAAGTAGTATCTTTATTTAAACTGTCATTGTGTTTGTCCTATACTCTGAAGTGGCTGCTGCTACACAGCTGAAGCTGCAGTATTTCATAAAAACCGACTCTGAACCTGAAGCATTTACATGAACGCTGCTGTGTGATGTCTTTGCTAGTCCCCGTTCACTCTGTACTTAATACTGTGGCCTGGATAGCTACAGAAAAGAGCACCAAAATGACTGTTTGCACATTTCTGTACCCTTCCATGCACTTAGAAAGGAAACCTACATTAAAACATCTATTTGAGAAAGACCAGTGCACAAATTTATGCTCATACAGATAAGCATGTTCTAGTCTTTAAGAAGTTGGGGCGTGAGTCACGAAGTCAGAGGCATGAGGCCACACGTTACCAAACGTCTGATAGTAACGTTAATGTTTTAAGTGTATTTTATTTCTGACTTTACACATAAGATAATTAAATCTTTTAGTTTCTGTCTCCTAAACTGAAAAGAAAATCATAAAAATGCTTAATAATCCCAAAGATTGAAATTCACCATCTATAAATCACTGACGCCACTTAATCTTGTTTTGTTGAGAAGCCTTTTGCATGTGATTAATCGTCAAGAAGAGCTTAGATGCAGCATAACCCCTAACAGAAAAAAAATAACAAGCATTTATTGAACAGATTATTCTACATATCCTACAGGAAATATTATGCAGTGTTCTATCTCTGACACACTCAATCAATATAGTCTCACAGCCATTTCATTAGATACACCTTGCTAGTTACAGCTCACAATCCCTTTTGCCCTCAGAACTGTCTTAATTCCTTGTGGCACGGATTCAGCAAGGTCCATGAAACATTGCGTAGAGATTTTGGTCCATATCAACCTGATAGCATATAGCTGCTGCAAATTTGCCAGCTGCACATCCATGATGTGAATCTCCTATTCCATCACATCACAGATGTTGTCTGTTGGATCGAGATCTGGTGACTGTGGAGGTCATTAAACTCATTGTGATGAAACCAGTCTGAGATGATTTGGGTTTTGTGACATAGCACGTTACCCAGCTGAAAGCAGCCATTAGAACGTGGGTACACTGTGCTTTAAAGGGATGGGCTTGGTCTGCAACAATACTTGGGGAGGCTGTACTGTTTAAATGATGCTCGGTTGGTACTAAGGGGCTCAAAGTGGGCCTACAACGTATCCCCCACACATTACACCACCAGCAGCAGCCTCAAGCAATGATGTAAGGCAGGATGAATCCATGCTTTCATGTTTTTAACACCAACTCCTGACCCCACCATCTGAATCTGGTCCTGTTTTCTTTTAATGCAGAGGAAGCGATCTGCAGTCAGCGGCGTGAAACAGGAAGTGCAGAAGGTTCTTAGAGAAGGAGAACGTCTACTGGATGAAGCAAACCAGCTTTCTGACAACGTCAACAAAGAGATCGAGGTACGGAAATAAGCCTTTCATATTCTGTAACTCTTTAAAAACTCTGTCCACTCTAGAATATTCTGCCTCAGGTTAGTTGTGTTGCTTTTGCCCTCAGGAAAGACAAATTTCAGTTCTGTCTTCGGCACATATAATGTTATTGCCATGTTTTATTAGCATTAAAATAAAGAACTCTAATGAATATAATGCATAAGGATATTGGAACTAGCATGACAGCAGTAAATATGAAACACAGAGGCCGATTAAAGTAGTTAAATCCTTTTAACCCCACATCACATCGCAAAGTCTCTGTTCTCTTTTCGTAGGACTTGGAGGAAATGGCGACTGAAGTCGGTACTCTTCATGGCCAGCTGGATGACAGAGTCAGTCACCTCACTTATGGTTTGAGCGACAGTCGCCTGGCTTATCGTGTGCAGGATGCAGAGGAACATGCCAAGCAACTGAATGAATCTGCAGCCATTTTAAATGGGTAAAGAGAGTATACATTTACAGTACAGAAAAGCGCACACGTAGGCCCAGGTAGTATTTACTTCAGGTCCAGTGTGATTTAACATGGTTTCATGTTGCGTTCTATAAGTTGTTTTTTTTAAAACAATTGCTGGTTACAGCTTATTATTCAGTTTCATGTTACTGTAAGCTGATTATCCAAATCGACTGTTAAGCGCTGAAAGCATACCATCATCAACTGCACGCTCAGCTTCACGGTTCAGTTAAGCTGGAATATATTATGCTCAAGTCCACCCAAAATCAAACTAATGGCAGTAAATGTTGAGACATGAAAAGTTCTGGAAATTGTCATTATAACCTCCAGTTTAATTTAATTGCTTACCAAAGTGTGTATAACAAATAGAATAGGGAATCAATGTCAATTTCTTTTTTTCCCCCTCTCTTCACAGTATTTTGGCTGAAGCTAAAAACCTTTCCTTCAATGCGACAGCCGCCTTCAATGCCTACGGTAACATTAAAGCGAATGTTGATGCAGCAGAGAAGGAGGCAAAGGCAGCCAAACAGAGGGCGAGCGAGGCGCTGGCACTGGTAAGAGGACGTGCACCGTCACGTATGGAAACACATGCTGTATGTAACTCACCCTGTATTCAGGTACTGTAGATACCAAGCACAAGCAGTTTAGCAATCCAGACCATGAAAGTGTTCCCTCAGCACAAAAGATAGTGTGTGTGCTTGCGAGCGTGTGTGTGTGTGTGTGTGTGTATTGCATGCAGTAACGGTAATGTAAACTTGTGCTCTCCATTAGTCATGGCTGAGGGATCAAAGCACAGCTCTGTCCCTCTTCTTCCTTCGCTCTCTTTCTCATTATCATGACTCACACCTGAATTCTTTCTATTTCCTTCTTCTATTTCTTAATTTGTCCTTTTTTCTATTCCCTTTATTTTTTTTATTATTACCCTATTTTTGTCCTTTTCCCCTGCTTTTTACATTTTTTTAAAACATTCTCCTTTGTCTTTGATTTTTTTCTCCATTTATTTCCTCTTCTCTATTTTTTAACTTTAATTTCCTCTGAGCCAGTTCATTCGTCTGACCGTCATTCTGCTGATACTTTACCCTTCTCTTGTTGACTCATGCGGCTTCTTTGCTTTTTTTGCCGCCTTTATTTTTTCTTTTCCTTTGGGAAGTAATCTGTAAAGGGCTAAAAGTGAAAAGCAAAGGGATGCAAAAATGATTCAAAGGGTTGAACACGGAGAAACAAAGTGATGAATAGTAAAGTAATTTGAATCCCTTTCTTAGAGGATCATTTAGCAATGCGAAGTAGTTACGCTTTGATCTTACAGTCGGTACCTCTGTATGCAGATTACTGCATCTTTACATTTTTTTTTTTAATTCTTGTGTGAACATAAAAATAATTTATTCTGAGAGCATTTAAAGTCACACAATTTGCACTGTTGCTCCTTGTATGCAGGCTTTAAGTCCAGAGATCCCAGTAAAGGAAGCAGCTCAAGATGCCCTTCAGAAGAGTCATGTACTGTTGGATAAAGCTAGACAACTTCAAAATGAGGTCCAAGGTACTGTCGGTATATGTGTATCCAGAATGTACTATATATATTGCAAGAAATAGGTTCCTTATACAATATAAACAACTCGTCCAATTTTAGAGTAGTTTATCTAATATTACTGTCGTCCTACATCTGCCTCTCTATGCCTTTTTCTCAGTCACTCTTTCCCATTAGGGAGGTGAGGGAAGTGATTTCATTAGTAGGCGGCCTTGGCTTCAAATCAAACCACCATCATCATTTACTTTGTGTGTGTGTGTGTGTGTGTGTGTAGAGAATGCAGCTGGTGTGGCCGGGCTGAAGGGCAGAGTTAAAGCAGCGAAAGACAAAACCAAAGACCTGCTGAAGGCTGTCAATGGAACCATGGCAACGCTCAACGCCATCCCCAATGGTATGATTGCATCACTGTGTGTGTGTGTGTGTACGTGTGTGTGTGTGTGGGGGGGCTGTGCACACACACACAAGTGTGGGCGAAAGATAGAGTGGATCAATATCAGCGTGTGGATAGAGGTCAGTTGCTCAGGTAAACTCAACTTGACACATGTCAGTACTCACAGATACGCACTCGGAAATGCACTGTGGCGATAGTGAAGGTACTGAACTGAAGTGATACACATGGTTGTGTTTGGATCGACACACAGAAAGCTCTCAAATGTAGCGATAGTAACAGTTCAACATGGAAAAATTTGCCTTAAAAATAAATGAATATGAATAACAAAGAGATTTTTATGGGATTTCCCTAGTGTGATGTCACCGTCCGCTTAGAGCAAATGTTCAGCGTGGTGCTTTTATAGTTTCAGTCTCAAACAATAAAATCTGTTCATAGACTGACTCTATGCAAGTGTTGTATTAAAACAAGCCGTGCGTTTATTCTACAGACTTCTGATCACTTCCAGCATGATCAGCGCAGGGATTCACATTTACCCATCCAGTTTTCACTTTCGTTTACTTTTAATGTCTAAGAACTGCAATCCTTGATACTAAGTGATGAGTATTTAAAATTACTGTGCAGCGTGAACTGACAGAGCATATATCTGTGTGCGTGCGTGCGTATGTGATGCGATAATCTATCCGAATTAATGCCAGACTTTTGGTTTGTGGCACCTATAGTCCAGATCTGACCTAGTAGCTATCTTGTTATTTCTTTAATAATACATAATAATAATAGTAAATAAACTGAACAGTAAAATAAAGTATATATTTGTTTAAAAGTTAATGCTCTTTGACTGAAATATGTAAAATTTTGGTTTGCGCAACGTGGCCAGGCTTAATGAATGTTACTGATGGTAGTTACAGTACACATCTTTTACATTTCATTCTTTGACAGACACAGCAGCTAGGCTGGCAGCCACGAAGGCTGTAGCAGCTGATGCTAACGCCACAGCCATCGACGTCCTGGAGCGTCTTAGAGATTTGAACCTGCGACTTGGTGGCCTAGAGCGCAACTACACTGACCTGAAGGAGACTGTCAGCGAAGCCAATCAGATGATCCAGGACCCTGAGAAAAACAGTAAAGTGCTTTTCTTTTTGGTAGTTAGTATGCGTAGTCTATAGTAGGCAGGTAGTAACTAATTACTTTTTCTTTACTCTGAAAAGAGTGAGCTTTTGAACTTTTTTTGCAACTCTTACATCCTAATTTGATAAATTAATAACAAAACGTTGAAACTGATCAATTGGAACATTTCTAAACTTTTATCTTGTTGTTGTCTCAGATCTACATAAATTCCATTGAAATTTGATATATTTCTCTCTGTTTTTCTTTTTTCAATCCCCACAGCAATCAGTATGTATATTTTACTTACTTTAATATGAGCACGTATTATATGTGGTGCACCAATACCATATTTTAATTGCAATGTTTCACATATTTGTTTTGCTTAAGAACAACAAATCGCAGAATACACACTGTATTGAGTCAGTGTGGTCTTCAGTCAGTATCGCCTATGGCGGCATAGGCTGATTTCAACAGCAGTATTGGAACACCACCCATTAATATTGTGATTATCTTTAATAGCTACACGGTAAACAATAGTTGCTTCTAATAAAACCTCCATTCGGCATGAGCATGAGGGCTCTGCACACTGCAAGGCATAGCACTTCTTTTTTTAATTTTTACATCTTCTCTTTATTTTTGTCTTTTCTGGATCTTAAGCTGATACAATTTCTGCAAGTAAATACATTAGAAGCAGTTCTCTTTGAATGCTGAGTTATACTAATTGTTTGGCTCTTATTGGCTTTGCCATCTTTCTGTCTCTTCCTCCATATTTCTCCTCCTCCAGTGATTTCCTCATCTACCATGATTTCGCTTCGTCTTCTGCAAGCTTTCTCTCAGCTGCAGTATTATACTGAATAGTATAATGATAACAACTATAGTAGTGTTCTGTAGTGTTGTTGTATTTGATCTCTCTCTACCTTCAGTCCATGCTGCAGGAGCTAAAGTGAAGGATTTGGAGGACGAAGCTGACAGACTGCTGGAGAAGCTGCAGCCGATCAAAAAGCTACAGGATAATTTGAGGCGCAACATCTCCCAAATAAAGGAACTGATTAACCAGGCCAGGAAACAAGCTAATTCAGTAAGTTGTGGACACACTGACATGTACAACTGCTACTCATGGTTGCAGGAGATCACATGTTTTATAGTAGCTTAATGTGTAATAAATGTCAGCAAGTTTGCATTTATTTTATAATATCTTGTGCAAGATTTATTATGATTTATTTGAACTTCCAGAAGCATTTATGGCTGGCTAACACTTCAACAGGTTGAGAAGGGGAAAGTTAGGCTGAATGTGTTTGCATGAAGGAGGCCCAGCCGTGGGTCTAGTGGGCTTGGTTTCTTTTTGATGGCTTTCTTCCACCTCACCCCTGGGAGCTATTTAGAAACATGTTGGTGCCTAACGGTTGGTTAAAACTCCGTTGCAGGACTATCGATGACTTGCTCGCTTTCCCCTGTCCCACCAGCCTTTCATTTTTATGCAACTCACTAAACCTCTCACTCACATAGGTTGGGATCACACTAAGGAGAAGGAGAATGTGGGGGGAAAGTGGAGGTGGGGCTAATGAGGTATCAGAATAGTAGGAATTGACAGATGCCTCAACCTGTAGATGATAGTACAGTAGGTGCAGGACACTTTTTAATCTTTTAATTCTTTTCTGGGCAGGCCACACAGGTACAAATTCTAACAGTAGTGTTAGCTGCTAATGTTGGCTACACCATAGGCTCTACACAGATTCCCTGCAAAAGCATAATTCAGGCATAATCTGTCCGCATTTATAAATTAGATATCAATATATCTGAGACTGACTGCTCTCAGTCCAAGTTGGACTTCCAGGCAGACACCAGAATATATAGTTTTGAAATACTTGTGTTTTAATATACAATATATAGGATGAATTCAAACTAAAATAGAAGATTCCTTTTTGTGAAAACATTCTTAATTCTTTCACTCTTTCTTCCTGTTTACAGATCAAAGTATCAGTGTCTTCAGGAGGTGACTGTCTCCGTAGTTACCGCCCTGATATCAGAAAAGGGAGGTATAATACCATCATTCTTCATGTCAAAACCACCACACCTGATAACCTGCTATTCTACCTGGGATCAGCCAAATATGTAAGCACATCTCAGAAAAACACAGGAGCAAAACTTACATGGCGCTGGGTTTACCTATCAAAAGTAGTTTGAACTTGTACAGAACTAGAACACACACACACACACACACACACACATATATATATATATATATATATATATATATATATATATATATATATATATATATATATAGAGAGAGAGAGAGAGAGAGAGAGAGAAAATCACAAAATCAAAGCACATCAAAGAAAGACATAACTTTAATTTATTGGTGATGAAATCTATTGCCTTAAAAAATGTGTCTTTATGGCGCTGGAAAGCATTCATTTTTAAAAAATGTTTTTTAATTAAATTAAATTAAATTAAATTAAATTTTTTTTCTCTTGAAGCATTCTCGTGTAGTATTTGTCATACTCGAAAATGCCTGCATTAAAAACCCCACACACACTTGTCTCTTACCCATAAACCGGCCCTCTCACACACCTTACAGGTATTCCCAAAGTGGCTTGTCTAATATGTGAATAACTAATATATATTGACACATACTTACAGGCACCCCATAAACACAGCACTAATTTAAGTCACCATGCTAGTCCCAAGGTGTGCATGCGTGTGAGTTTGGTTGTAAACCTATGTGTGTATCTTGATGAGCAGCACCAATTAACAACAAGTTTATGTTGCCATGTACTTTAGCCTGATTTCCCCTGAGAAATCTTCACTGCATCTGACTGGAAAGTGTGGAACATTCATATGTGTGTGTTTGTGTGTCTCTACTATTTTCTGATGGTGAATAATTCAGTTTGTATAGTAATTTTGTGTGTGTGCATGCACGCCTCTTACATTTTTCTAATAGTGTGTAATACTAGTTGAATAGTAACGATGCTGCCCTGTGATCTCTACTAATGAATAATCGGCATTACCCTGGGGAGGCTAGAAAGATTAGTGCATGCACTTGTGTGTCTGTGTATGCGTGTCATTTGTGTCTTCAAATGTGACCCCCTGATAATCTCTAATTGCGCATAATAATATATGAATTATAATTCTCGGTATGCACTTCAGCTGCAACATGAAGATGGGAGCATATGCTGAAAGTTCACTTTTTTTTTTTTTTTGCTCATACATAAGTAATAAGAGCATTAATCAAAATACAGCAAGATCCAGTAAAAATCCACTTATGAGGACAGATGGAGAAAAAAGCTTTTGTAGCCCCAGAATAGATCAGAACTGGGTATAAAAGTACTTCACTGTTCAATCATTCACATTTTAGTTCATAAAACATAAAACTGTTGCATAACTCCTGCATTCTGTCATCTTAAAAGCATAGACTGTGTATAAAAAACACCTGTATAGGGGGAAAAGTAAAGCCACTGCCTATCACTTTTTACATTACAGTTTGCTGCTAATGGACATTATAGGCTCTGATTTCATAGGACATTTCCAACAATGTTATGTAGGTAGTTGCTTCAGTTGCTCATAGTTTAACTCTGTAGCTGCTTGGTCCGCATGACAGCTCTTTTGTGGTCGAAACAAGTTGCTTAATTTCACTGGCATACTGTGGTCTTACCATGCATAACTTCAAGTCTATATATAACTTATTGAAAAACAGTGCTCCTGTACAATTGTCATTAAGGAGGAAAATAACTTTGCAGAGCAAAACCATTTGTTTGCTTGTTATTTCTTTTGTAAAGTTGAACATTTTAACACGGGTACCTTTATTGGCTTCACCATAGCTTGCTAAGGAGCTAAAGCATGATCGTTGGTTGTCCAATTCTAAACAAAAAGCAGTGAAATATTACCACTGCACATTACGTTGTTATTTGCAGAATTCTAGTAGATAAATGCTTCCACATTCACAAAGGTGAGAGGTGTACCAGATAACCTCTGAGATTTGTGTGGTCTGATAATCACTTTGCATATCATGTTTGAATTAAGCCCTAAATCTGAGAGCAATGCAGATGTTTATAAAGCATACCAAACTATAGGGAATCTGATTACATTGGCAGCATCTGGAAAAGGTTTTGGATAAACCGGAAGAATGCCTATGATTTATTATTAAATTTAAAAAATACATTCTTATATTAAAATTACAACCTTTAAACTACCTCTACAGTCCTCCCAACCCTTTTGTATATATAAAAAAAAGTGGTTAGCAGTATCATCTCATAGCAGGAGGGTGATGGGTTTGAATCCACCAACTGGCTGGGCCTTCCTGTGTGAGGTTTGCATATTCTCCCTGTCACTGTCACGGTTCCTTCTGGGTATTCTGACTTCTTATTACCATGTTAGGACAACTGGTAAACAGGTAAATTGGCCATAGGTATGAATATGAGCATAAATGGTTTTCTCTTTCTATGTGATAGCCCTTTGACAGACGAGTGCCCTGTCAAGGGTGTACCCCACCTCTCACCCTATGAGAGCTGGGATATGCTTCAGCCTCACCATGACCCAGAACACTATATGTCTCAAGTTTTCTCCAAGTAACCGTTTATTTCGAATGGTTCATAAACTGTCACCTTATTCATGTGCATTACCCACAATTACAAAATAAATCTGCGAGACAGCACTAGGCACAGTAACCTTAACCTAAAATAAATCACAATAATGATTTATTTGCAGTTTATTCAGCATGTGTTTACTTTCTCTCAGGTTGATTTCTTGGCATTGGAGATGCGCAAGGGGAAGGTGAATTTCCTTTGGGATGTGGGTTCAGGTGTGGGGAGAGTCGAATATCCCCATCACACCATCCATGATGGAAACTGGCACAGGATAGAGGCGTCTCGGTAAGAAGTGTGCACTCATGTGTATGGAAATGTGCTGTACCTTTGACACCTATGGTTTAAAAACTGGTGTTAGATGGGATTCAAAGGAATGACACATGTTACATTTCAGGAGTTTTGAGAGGCATAATGACAATAATAAGAAAACATGCATACACCCACACACTCACAAAGTGAGTTTGCAAGAAAGGGGTATCACAAAGGAAAGGTGTTGTACTTGGCACATATCTGTATAGATGTATATAGCTAATTAGTTTCATACATTTCTTTAGATTTATTTTGTCTGTGATCCGATCTAACCACCAGCAACAGTTGTAACCAATAGTCGTAGCAGAAATAAACCAACAATTACCTCAGGACATCTTCTCATTCATGCTACTGTGGAAAACACACTGTTTCATTTGGGAAATCAAGAGATTGCAGGATGTCGGCCTGTGGCACATCATTGCATAGATACAGTGTAATCTAACAAACTAGTTTTCTCTATGAAAGCTGCAGCGATGTTTTATGCAAGACCATCTAACATCAGGCCAATTCACACAAAGGAGATGGCCCATTTGCACTGTGTATTTCCATATGAGAAATTTCCCAAAGGTGCCTTCCAGTGGAATCACGCAGACTAGCTGTCTTAAGTGTTCCCCTACACAATGTAGAAATGTTGCCCTTAAACTCCAAGGTGGCCAGCTGATTTTGCCATATATCTCAGAGGTTTCACTGCAACAAACTGGCTCCACACTCTGTTTTTATCATTCGTCTTTAGCACCAAGAGTTCATAAAAACTGATTCGAAATGGCTTCAGTCATAACAAATCTCTTCCAGGGAGTACAGAATGCCAAACAAAAAGACAACAAACCCTCTTCTCATTCTCTCAATACAGCAATGGGTTGAATGGTACCATATCAGTATATCCTCTGGAAGGCTCTATGGCTGGTATGATGCCGACCCCAGCCAGTGCCAACTCGCCCACGGCCTTCACCATCTTGGATGTAGACCAGAACGCCTACCTGTTTGTGGGAGGGATATTCGGCTCTGTCAAGGTGCCTGTCTGTCTGTCTCAAAACATGAAGAACCTGTCTTCCTGCTGTGTTTTCTCATTATTTTCTTTCTGTCTGTCTTTTAGAAGGCAGAGACAGTAAGAACAACAACTTTCACAGGCTGCATGGGGGAGACCTTCTTGGATGGTAAACCGATTGGACTGTGGAACTACAGAGAGAGAGAGGGAGACTGTACGGGATGTATCGTCAGGTATACAATCCCAGTTTTCAAAATTCTCATTTTTCAAGTTGAATATTTTATTTTTCTTTATTGAGATTGATAGTCTAGTCTTGTTATTACTCCCAGTTCTATTCATAATCATATATATGTAAAGAATATTTTATACAGGAACTGGGATTTATTTATAAAACGGCAGTCTTTTTGCAGATTTTCTGGTTTGTCTAACATTCAAGTGAGCATTTCATTGTCTCGCCTACTTTGCATTTAATTATTTGTGACCTTTCAAACTCATTTGGCAGTTGGACAGGAAACAAAGCAATAGTAAATTGGTCTTTTTTTCGTAGCCCCCAGCGTTCCCACGGTGAAGGGACCGTTCAACTGGATGGGGAAGGCTACGCTGCAGTGGGACGACCCACCAGGTGGAACCCAAATGTTTCCACCATCACTTTCAAGTTCCGCACGTTCTCCTCTGATGCTCTGCTCATGTATATGGCTGCTGAAGACATGGTATGTGTTTAATATGGTATGATTAATACCAGGGGTGATGATGGGGACAGATATTTTTATTTTGTAAGTTGTGAGGCATTTTTTTGGTCATTTGAGCTAATTTAGATACAGTACAAATACTGTAAAAAGTACATTAAACAATCAAACAGGTGTGAAGCTCTTACTGCTTTTGTCTTATGACAATTAAAAAGAAGACATTGCGGTTCTCTTTATGTGACATTAAGAGTAGTGTCCAAAATCTGCTGTTTTATTGAGCAGCCAAGATCTGATTAATTGATAATACACTGCTCAAAAAAATAAAGGGAACACTTAAACAGCACAATGTAACTCCAAGTCAATCACACTTCTGTGAAATCAAACTAAATTTGATTTCCATTGATAATTTTTGTGTGATTTTGTTGTCAGCACGTTCAGCTATGTAAAGAACAAAGTATTTAATAAGAATATTTCATTCATTCAGATCTGGGATGTCTTATTTTCGTGTTCCCTTTATTTTTTTGAGCAGTGTATAATTTTAACCCTTTTCTTCAGCCTAGTCCATATTGGGATCCTTTGCAGTATATTTTACACTGTGTAGTTAAAACCTATCTTTTCAGACTCGTGCTGTTATTGATTTGTGCTGAATTTGAAATGCCAGAGTGTCACAGGACTCTTTCCCTGTTTGATGCTCTCTGTAGAAGGACTTCATGTCTCTGGAGCTGTCAGAGGGTAAAGTGAAGGTTAACTTTGACCTCGGATCAGGAGTTGGCAGTGCCAACTCATCTAAGCGCCATAATGATGGCCACTGGAAATCCCTTACTATGTCGAGGAACAAGAAACAATGTAAGCATGGCTATAAAAGCACTTCTTATATAAACTGTACTGTAAATGAATGGAACAGTTAAATTAGAGGGTATAGATATACAATCTCTCTGTGTTCTGTTGCTAATAATGTATCTTCAACTCTTAACAAAGCCATGGTGTCCATAGTAGACATCGACAGCAGTGACGAGGAAAAGATTGTGGCCACATCTCTGGGGTCAGCTACTGGCCTGAACCTTAAGGAACACCAGAAAATCTATTTTGGAGGTCTGCCAACGATTGGAAATTACAGGTCTGCAAAAAGTGCTGTAATGTACATTGGTTCAGTTTATAAAAGCTTACACGATGTTCAGTATGAGAGCTGTATATTGTTTTGCGTTTGATTTACCAAAATGCTCTTTAATATTTTTGAATGCTTCATTTGCAGTTAAAGTAGTAACAGACCAAACCTCCACCCCAACATATCCATTATGTGGGGATGATACTTGCTACCAAGCAAAATAAAATTGTTATTCTATTTCTTAGCTCCATTCCTGAAATGGGATAACATTTAGGTCAGTGAAGACTCTGAGTTTGTTAACCCTGAGATGAGAAAAACGCCAGATTTTCTGTTCTGAGAGTTAACTTAAACTTTGAGCCTGTAACCGGGGTAACAGATTCTGTAAACCTAACCTGCTCGCTGGCAGGATTTCTTCAGTAAACTTAGTTTCTCTGGCTCCTCCCCTCCTCCTGCGCCTGAATCCGCTGTCTGACACTGGTTATCAGACCTCATAGCAATGTGAATTAATTTGCATAAACATAAAAAAAAAAAAAACTTGACCTGTTCAATGATCAAAGTAAAAATGGCAAGTACTTTGCTGATTAGTTACCAGCTCAGACTAAAATCTAACAGCTGTCTTTCTAACTCTGTGGACAATAAGGCAGGTCTCAGCCTGTTTGCCAGTTCTACATGATATAAAACTGTGACTGTAAAGCGATTATTAAATTATGAAATAAACTACAACATTTGCCAGATTTAGTTCCAAAACTTTTTAAAAGTCATGTCACTTTTTGCTACTTTTACAGCAATATTTGCAAACCTTTAAATTTAAATATTAAATCTAAAACAATTAGCCCAGTCATAATCCTGCTTATAAATTGAATTTAAGGTTTAGTTTACGAATGTTAACACGCTTACCATATGGTTGTGTGTTTGCTAATGCTTTAATGTCATGTTCCTTCTTAACAGCATCGCAGCCAGGTAAATGAATAAATAATTAAATAAATAAATTTTATAATCAAGCACAATAAAAAAACTATATTCACTACTGAGCTGTGTATGAGGCTGACTCTGCTGATAATGCTGTACAGCCCACACTGAATGTGCGTTTGTTTGTTGGCTGGCCTCTGAAGGCTCTCAGAAATCACTTTTTCTATCCTTTGTTAATCTGAATTTGACGTTTGTTCAACATTTTGGTGGAATATCTCATACATCTTTTATTGGCATATTCAGTAGATTTAGATGTTAATCTACTTCCTGACATTTTTTAGACTGACGGGTAATTTAAAAAAAAAAAGCGTGTTATGCTGCTAGAAAAATGTTTATTGCAGTCGTTGACAAGGATTATCATAGGCTGGATTTTTTTTTTTAACTTTCTGCTGACTAACAGATAATAATAAATAATCAGTTATCTTGAACTGATTAATGTAAAAATAAAAAAATCCCATTTTCATTTGTATGGACAAACGATTTATTCCGATTATTCTTGTTGATGTTTAGGCATCGCTGTGCTTGCGAATTCACTGCTGCAGTAATTCAGCAATTTTTGTATGCTGCTTAAGTTCTAGGAAAACAGATAGACCATTGTTTTGATTATTGAATACTCCAAAGTAAAACGGCCTTACCCTTCATATAGGTCAGAGGTCATTCTGAAGAGGTATGCGGGCTGTCTTCGGGACATTGAAATCTCCAGAACTCCATATAACCTTCTGAGCAGCTCAGATTATACTGGTGTCACTAAAGGATGTAATGTAGAGGTAAGTGAACTTTTATGAAACATCGTACATCCTACATGATTGCTGACCCTCTAGCTACGATATTACATATTTTAGGTTTACTACATATCACAGATGTCACAGATGTGTGAATGCATCAGGTGAGTGAATATGTACATATAATTAACATAACATCCGGTAAATGGGGAATTAAAATCTGTTAATTGCATGACCTTTCAATTTTTTCTACAGCGCATGTCACTTTCATTTTTATTCGCCTTTCACTCGGTTTCTTCTTTATGTAGGAAGATGGTTTCCTCACAAAGAATAAATTAAAAAGGCAAAGGCATGTTTAATCTGCAATACCTTTTCATATTCATGCTCCTTTCACACACACAAACTATGTATTAATTTGTGCATTTGTAAGAATATACACACTTCTTAAATTGCTTTTTATATTTTAATCATTCAAGCCTATTATGCAATCACACTCATGGAGCTTTCAATGGCCATACAAGGTTTTCACCATGACTAGTGCTATTCATACTTACACTTTGGCTGCGTTTTTTTTGTATCAAGGCCCGGGGAATGTTGAAGAAGAATGTTGAAGGTCTTTCTCTTGTTTTCTGTGTGTGGTGGTGTTAGAGAGGAGGTCACAGGCTGGGGACCTTCCTCTTTTGGAAAAAAGCAAGTCCTTAATATGTGAATGATTAATTTTAAGATAAAGACATTTAAGTATAGTATAAAGTCAGGTTAAGGTTAGATGTAGGCAAGTAGTGGTTAAAAAAAAAAAAGTCCCTAAAGTATTGAAACCACAACTGGCTAGGTGTGTTAAAAAGAGGGGGAGAATTTCATTTTTAAAACTACAGTAACAAAAGGAAAGGTGGATGATGATGCACCAGAAAGTCTGTGTTAAACAGCATGCCATTAAAATGTGTTGCTGTTCTTAGAAAACCTTGACTAAATTATCAAAAAGTCACATAAATTTGATCAACTACATTCAGGCTCATGTAGTTGTTTTCACTCTGTCTGACTTCTACATTATAGGCATGATGAACAGTGCTGAACTAAATAACTGATCTGTCCATTGATGTACTTAAATTAAAATACATGTCAAGTGAAATTGTTTCTTCTTTGTTCACAGAACCTGCACACGGTCAGTTTCTCTAAGCCAGGATACATGGAGCTGAGTGGCCTATCGCTGGCAGTTGACACAGAGATCAGCCTGTCATTCAGCACTCTAGAAGACACTGGGACCATACTGCTGGCAGTAGGCGGAGGGTCACCAAACAGACAGAAGGTTGTTGGTATTTTTTTTTTTTTTTGGTCCATCTGTTTAGCTCACTGAGTCACTTCAGTACAATTTACTTCTTAAATCTGAGCTGTGCTTTATTTTTTCTGATCAAATTCCTCATTCTGTTATAGTTGTAAGATATTTCTCGTGGGTGGGGAACTGTGTAATATGGAGAGTTGAAGTAGCTTCATTTGAACATAAATATTCATTCACCACTAATCACTAAAATCTCTCTTTATTGTCATCAGTTTGCATTCAATTTTTTTTTTCAGAAAATAGTTTGGAAATTGTTACAAAAATCATGAATCTGCAAAATATTCGTGTACTGTAGTAAATATACAAAAAAGTAAGGATGCAGACTAAATCAACTTAACTTGGCTTTCGTTGAAAATATTACCATGCGATGCTTTACACAAAGGATATAGAAGACCCACACAGCAGCAAAATAGGATAAGCATCTAATGAAAATAATCACCATAAGAATTTAATAAAACTGCAAGACTGTACAGTATAATCATTTATTATATAGTACATATATAGAAATTATGTAAATTCTATATATTTTGTGAAACAAAATATAAAAATTGTTTGGTGTACTTTTTTAGTCCATCTTTGCGTTTGTGCTAAAGAAACATGTTGTACCATGAATAATCATTGTTTAAATATTTGACTTTAAAGGGTTAAAACAATGTTTGCTGTGTAGTAACAAAATTTGCCAAAATGTGCATGTTAACATAACAGCGTGTCTGTTTTCTAATAATATGCCTTCTATTAAAAACCTTATAATAAACTCAGTTTTTCTTTGTTAAGTTTCTATGAAACTTATCAGAAAAATGACTGCACATGTGCCGTTTTGATAGTATAGTCACACTATGGAAAACAGCAAAGCCCAAACTATTGTGACCGTTTGCAATGAACTTGTAATACAACCAGCTCCAGACGAGCTGTGCTACAGACTGACAGACCAATTGATTGCAACGTGTTGGCAAACTGTCTGCATCTATAAATTTGTGGCAATAATTTACCGATCTGTCTGAGAGTGATTTCAGTCAGTCAAGGTGGACTATTTTTTTCTAGCTGCAAGTGGGTAATGCTATTTTTAATCTAGTGTAACTGTACCATAAGGTAATGGTAGCACTTTATAATAATGTCACACTATTAAGCATTGTTAAGGTAATAGTAAGGTATTAGCAAGTGCTTAATTCATCATTGATATAGCATTATTCCTCCTTAGTAGGCCATTTATAAATACAGATATATGATCATGATTATTACTACTAGCAGTGATGTAGCTGGAGTCATAGCTGTACATGGTGTAACAATAACAGACAGATAAACATATCTGTATTTATAAATTACATACTAAGGCGGAGTAATGATATATAAACAATGAAATAAGCACTTGCTAATACCTTACTAATGCTTAATAGTATGACATTATTATAAGGTGCTACCAAGGCAATCAGAAAACTAAGCCCTTAGTAGAAGAATCCACACATAATAACATTTTTCTGAATATCTTTCCAATCAAGGCCCGCTCCACAAGCCTTTTAAAGTCCAAGAGGAAGAGAAGACAGTCAGGAGAGGTGGGTTCACCATGCACAGTTTGAACCCAAATGCTGCCTTGTTTGCCTAGGTGAATGGCAGTTACATAAGTGCATATTAATGAGATTTGCAGTTTTTGGCACCTGAGCTAATGGGATTATTGTTTTCCAAAATGCACACTCTCACTTATACACACCCATAGATGTGCAAAGACTCATACACTTTTAGTAGCTGTTGTGGATGTTCATTGTATAGTGGCGATCTTAGCTTTTAGCTGACTTTGCTAGTGCATCCACACAGTCACACAAGCAACTTTTCTGTAAGTGAATTAAGTTTCCATGAGTGCATATTAATGAGATTTGGCTCTGTTGGCAACTAAACTGATTAGATTGTTTCACAGCTAAAAACACTTTTTTTCCATGTGCGCACACACACATACACATGCACACACACCTGTCAACCCTAGCCAGTGCTAAATAATTAAATCCATTATTTTAACTCCCCTGAAAACACCATGGGTAGCATGTCATATTTGCAGCTGCGTGTGTTTGTATGTGCACATGCATGGAAGATATGAGTGTGCATGTAAAATTTTTGTGTGTCATATCAGGTGTGAGGATGGCACACACACACGCATGCAAATTTAAATGTGTGTCAATGTTTTTGTGTGTGAGAGAGGTAGAGAGGACAGAGGGTTACCTCTAGCTTATCCATCATCACTGGTTGTTAGGCACATAAATCTATTTTTACTAACTATGCTGGCAGGCACAGCATTTGTGTGTATGTGTGCGCCTCTGTGCGTGTGTGTGTAGAGAAAGGTTAAGCGAGGTTAAAAACACCATCAACTCAACTTGGCCCTGACTAATGGCTGTTTTAGAGAGGGACAGAGAGAGAAGGGGACAGGAGACAAAGGATGGAGGGATAGAGGAGAGAGATTTAGAGGTGGAAGTAAGGATAGAGAAGTAAGAACAAAGCTAAAAAGAAAGGAAATGAGATGATGGGGAGGATAGTCTGCTGTGGGAGAGAACAAAATTGAAAAAATGGAAAGAGCTGGGAGCAAAAAAATGAAAGGACAGGCACAGAGGAGAGGCAAGAAGAAAAGGAGGTGGAAGAATAAGCACATCTTATGAAAGAGGAAAAACAGTAGATTATTTTTTAAGCTGATCAATAAAGGAAGAGAGACAGACCATCACCTGTAGGTAAAAGATGGAGACCACCATGATGTGACCGAATATTTGTAAAGCATTTTAGCCACTGGTCACTTCAAAATGAAAAATAACAGCCCTGCAAAATCGTACTGTTGCAACCTGTCGGTCACAATGTAGCCACACTCCTAAATAATACCCTGCTTTTTCACCAGATTTAGTCTAAATGGAACTATAATTGTATATTCAATATTTCTCATGAGTAGTAATTGAGAGTATAAACTTACCAGGAATGCGTTTACTGAGGATATAGTGAACAGTATCATCATTTTTCTTTCATAGACTTTTATGAAGTCCTTTTGTAACTTGAAGAATTTCCCCATGTTGGCAATGATAAAGAATGTGGCAGATAAAGAATGTGCTATCTCCATCTTTTATATACAGTCTATGGCAGATACACATGCAGAAAGGGAGGAGAGAAGGTAAAATATATAGTTTGCTCAGTCATTCTTCATATATGGTATCACAGAAAAATGATCAGCAAGTGTAGCGGCATCCATGATGGTACATCTAAGAGTTTCTCACTCATTCAAAACAACAGAGAGAATTTTCTTTATACAAATGGGAAATCAAAATTCTTTCTTTCCTTCTTTTCCATTGGATGATAGCACTAGTTCTGACTGCCTTGAGATATCACATTACTTTTTGTTTTTAATTAAGACATTAGATTGTCTCATCAAAATGTGAAAAACATATTGAATAGGCCTGACCTGAAAGACATGCACTGCACAGTTCTACCTGCTTTAGCTTTACATTCTAGAGATACAGAATGAGAAATGCAGAAAAGCATATCATGTTTTGCATGAATGATGTATTTGTGCACATTCTTGTAAAATGTGCCTGTATGTGAGTCTGAATGAGTGTGTTTGTGTGTGTGCACGCGCGTACATGCATACTTTTGTACCCATGTTCGAGTGTGAGACGGCGCGGCGAGAGCCATGTTGTAGCTACATCTCAGTTCAATTTGTCCCCGACCTCAAATTGAAATTCCATTTTCAGGTGGTAAATTGTCTCCCACTTCGCCCTCTGGCACACAGTGAATTAAAATTCAAATTAGCCTGACCCTGCACCACTGCTCTCTAGCACCTTTCTGTCTGTCTCACTCTTTCTCTCTCTCACCATCTCTATCATGCTTGCTGTTTTGCTCTCTGCCCTCTCATCTCTTCCCCCTATTATCCTCTCCTCTCTGTTCCTCTCATCTCTTGTTATCCTTTCCTCCCCACTCCCCTCGTCTTCCTTTATCTTGCTTATTTCCCCGCAATTTCTCTATATATACCATATATCTCCCCGTACTCACCTCCCCATTCCCCCTATCCTTTCTCTGCTCTAATCCTCACTCTGTTTTTCCTTTCCTTTTTCTGTTCATTTTGTCCAGAGCCCTTTGTTTCCCTTTTTTCTCTTTGCGCAATGTGGATATAAAGTTAAAACCGAACATGCATTTTGTGTGTGTGTGTGTTTTTTAAAATTAGAAGCTGAAAAAAGACTGATTACATTGATGCTTATCTGATAAAGAAAAAAATTAGCTAGCTTTTGCAGATCAGATCAAACTGTCAAGAATGAACATCCACTTACAGCTCTTTGTGTTCTTTTTCTTTGTCTCCTTATGTGTGTTTCTTTTTGTTGTTGCAGTTCCCATTTGTGTTTTTAGGAAGTAATCTCAAATTCTCTTTTTGTAATCACCTTTTGTAATCAAACGCCTACATTTTCATGTCATCTCCTACTTGTCAAAATAAAGTTTCTGATATATTTCACTGGACTGAATATACTGAATTTAAAAAATAAATCTTTATGCATTTACTTATGCACATTTACTTACACTTTACCGTGTTCTGTCTCTTAGGATTAGTTTGAATATTCATGTTGACGCTGTTAATAAAGTTTATCTCCAACTCTGGCAGCCCTACCTCTCAGTGATGCTGACCAGAGGTTCGCTGGAAGTCATAGTCTCTACTGGCAGCCATAATCGGCGACAAGTCACCAGACGACCTGAACAAGGCACGCTGAATGATGGCAGAGAGCACACACTCCGCATAGAGAGGCTAGCTGGCAGGTTAGGATTTGTTTTTGTTATGAAGTAAAAAAAAGAGAAAAAGAAAAAAAGAATGCTTCTTGCAGTCTTTTTACCGCTGTTAAAGATGTTTTATTTTGTATGTTATAATCCATTTATTCATTGTGGATTTTTCTGTTTTCCACCAGATCTTTTGCCGTCCAGGTGGATGATGAAGCCAGGATGCAGGGCGTGCTTCCCAATGACCAGCCATTGAACTTGCAGCGTATCTTCCTTGGTGGTATTCCTGCAGAAGTAGAGCAGACCTCCAACAGAGCCAACATCCCCTTCACAGGATGCATATGGAACCTCATGGTCAATGCTGTGTATGTAAAATGTTGTCAGATATAACTATGAACAGATTTTTTTTTTAATCTACAAATTTATGTGATACAGGCATGATCTTCAGTTGAACAGCACAGTTTTGTTTTGTTTTTTAAGATAATTAACAGCAATTTATTGAAATGCTAATTTAGTTTGTAGACTTGTTTTTAAGTTTAATTTAATTAACTTTTATTTTTGTAATTTTGATACAAACAGTGTGGATCATACTGTAGATGTAGATCGGACACTTAAAAAGCTTCTGTCTTCTATGATGTTGAGGTCACACATGGGTGAAAGTACTAATTCACTATTCAACTGCTTTACATTATGTTTAAAATGTTCCTGTTAAACCTGTTTGATCTATATTCAAACACTGTAGTTACTGTCTTAATGATCACCATAGACATTATACACTGACAGGTTAAAGTGTAGTTAATGCAATTGCAGCAGGTCATGGTCGTGGTGGTGATGATGATGATAAAGCCTCTCTTTCTGCCTGAACAGCAGTAATTGAGCTGTCCAGCATCATAAACATGCTCATAACTCAGATTACACCACCTCATCTCTGTCTGTTTATGATTGCATCATTCCCTTCATTTCAGCCCTATCACCCCGACCTTTTCTAAGCCTACATCTGCGTGCCTGTCTGTCAGTTCATCCACTGTCTGAAACAAGCCATTTTAGAACCTTAAAGGACACCCTCCCTTTAAGCCAAAAAGATCTGATTGGCAGTCCCATGCAAATAAAAGACCTGGGTGGGAATGCTGTGCTCACACATCTGCTCTCATCATTTAGATACATGAGTAGGAAAAACCCCTTGTAAACTGAGCTTTTAGAGCATTCAGAAGCTTAAGCATTTTGGCTAACAGGGATTGTTTTGTCTTTTGTTGGTTTTTTGCTTGTATTGCATCTAAGGCAGAACCTCTTTTGTCAAAGAAAATGTTATATCCATCTAAAGTAATGTTATGTAACAGAGCAGAACAGGCATCAGTGACAAAAGATGTGAGAGGCTCGTGGTGAAGCTGGTTGCAAAGTGCCTTGAAGAGAAAAAAGCAAGTGGAGACAGGCGAAAAGCTACTTAAAGAATGTGCCCTGTATGAAACAAATATATGCATAAATACTTAGAAGGGTATCAACTGAATCAGCTGGCATCAGTTGATGTGTTGGAATCGTGGGCTAAACTTGGTTTTGTGGCCTGCCTGAACTAAGACTATGCTCAATTGATTTCGACATAAAATTATGTGCATGTCAGGCCTGTTTACAAGTTCAGTAGCTCATCAGATAGGCTAGATTGTTGTTTTTATTCACCAGCAGGGAATCCACCACATGCGACAGTGATGATAGTCAATTCAGCCTGATATTTCTTAGTTGCAGTTTTATTTGTATATGTAAAATACAAAATATCTACTTTACTTTGCAAAGAAAATTAAATTAAGGCTTGAAGTGATAAAGCATAGCAAACCTCGATGAGTACAGTTTTATTTGATTCTGTTGTGCACATCATTTTTACATCTAACTGCCTGTTCCTCTCACAGTTTGTCAGATTTCTCTCAGCCCATTTCCTTTGAGAATGCTGAAATTGGTCAGTGCCCCAGCCTCGCCCCACCGCCACCGCCACCTCCTCTACCAGAAGAGAAGGAGCTCGAGAAAGAAAAAGAGGATTCAAAGCCCTCAACCCCCATCTCACCACATCCAAGTCCTCCTGTTGTAAGTGTAATATAGCAACATGCGTGCCCGTAAACTAATAAAGGATGTTACAACTAATTAGTAAATTGTAATGGCCGTTGTCTTTGTTTAGGCTTTTGGAACATTTTCACAGTATAAAAATAAATAATTATGTGCGTGTGAGGCACATAGAACACAGTGTAGTAAAAAGACACACATTCACCTGTGTACAGGTGTCCTACAAGGCTGCAGTGCTATTTTTCTGACTCTGTTATTCAGAATATACGCTCACATCTTTTCTCTCTCTGATGAAATGCAGCCATGGCCTGCCATGTTAGCTTAGCAATTCATCACACAGCAGTTGTACAGCCCATTAACTTTTCTTTATAGTCCCTTTAGCCTTGAGTCACTAAACGCCAGCCCTGGCAGCCTGTCATACAGAGTGGAGCCATGGCGTTATGCTAGGCTAACTGTGCATACAATTAATGCTTTATGAGTGCAGAGGAGCCAAACACTCTGAGCTAACATTTAGCCACTATGCTAAGAAGCTGGAAGGCAGTAAAGTCAGTCATTTTTATACTCTTAGCACTGGGTTAGGCAAGATATATTTCACATATATGGCTTACAGCGGGCATAGGTTATCAGTTACCCAGTTAGCTGCTAAACTACACCTCTTAAGGAACATTGATCTTCAAGCACAGAGCCAAAGAGCTCTGCCATCTTAGCTATAACTCTGGTTTGTTGCTTTATGGGCTGAGAATTCATCTGCTTTTATGATTTAGACTGCAGGCTGTTAAAAGCCACAGTTCTCTGAGTACTCATCTACACATTAACTGTTATTAGGGTTTTTTAAATGTGTATTTATATATATATCATGCTTCGTTTGTTTGGTGCTTTGTTAACGCTCTTGACTCCTAGAAATTTCTGTTAAATTAACATCATAATGTAGTATACAGCAGATACTATGGATCGGGTAGAGTAAAAACATAATTACTGCCATTTTCGTCTTGTACTGGATACAACACTGTTAAAATATTGACACGTTTTCATTATCAAACAACAGTTTTTAAAAATCGAACGGCACAATTTCGGCTATTAGCAGTTTGTTTTCAAATCATTAAGCAATGGAGCTCTGCACACAGGTTGTGAGATGAATTTTTCATCAGGAGTAAGAGGATATTGTCAAAATGAAGAAGTAAACACAGGTTGAATCACAGTTGACAGAAAACAACAACTCAGCATGTGCATGAATGAAGAGCTTCTTTACTTCCCACTTCTCTGTTATGGCTTTTTCTGTATTTCTGATTCTTCTGATAGTCTTAAGTACCAAGTGAGAGGTCAAAGAGGCTCCATAATGGCCGCAGGCCTCAGTGAACCTCTGAAAAATATAACTCAGACTTTAATTTCAGCATTTTTCTTTTTCTCTTTGCATTCTGATTGATAATGTCACAACTGCCTCTAATTAGCCTTTTAAATCTCAGCTCTATAGATTCCTTCATTTACACTGAGCTGCAACATTAATAATATTAAACAGGTTATATTTTCAGCTGCAAAAAAGGCCTTTTTCTTAAAAAAAAAAAATAGGCCTTGACCGATTCATCTATTAGAAGTAAGAAACTATGGTAAGAGTCTAACAAGGAATGGGAACTGTTGCTTTTTGTGGTCATCATCAACTCTGTCACAGATTCTGGCTCTGTGGCTGCCACTAATCTGCTTCCTTCTGACTTTCCAACTGCTGACTTGCAGGAGGCCACGCCCCCTTCCCCACCTGCTGCTGCAACCCCTGCACCTGCTACTGTAGCACCATCCAGGGATAAACAGAAATCCAGCTCAGATGCGGTATACACACACATGCAAACACGCCAACTCATTACTGATTTGCTATTATTAAGACTTTAATCGAAAAGTCAAATGTAAGATTGTGTTAATCGGTCTCTAAAGATTTTGTGATTTCCTCTGTGGCCTGCAATCTCAAAACCTGTCCATTCATACTGAAGACGTGATCCTAAAGAAAAAAAAAACAGATGACAAATACATAATTTAATCTTTCCGAAATAAAAATGTTATTATTCTCTAGAAGACATAGTAATAGACAATAGCAGACACTATTCAGAGAGAGAGGGATGAAACAGTTGATGGTAACTATTTTCAGACATAGATTTAGTGGACTGCAGAGTAACCTTGTCATCTAAATGTCATTTATTTGATATAATAAATTAAATGTACACTGCCTGTGTTCACTGTAGTCTGCACTCATGCCATCACTCCTTCTTTGGTCTTAGGCTAATAAATTCATGAGACTGACCCTAGCTTCTCTTCTATCTGTCTGCTACTTGAGGCCAGGCAGAGAAATCGGTGCAAACACAGCCCTCAACTGGTGGTGACTGACCACCTCTGCCAGAGCAGCTGAGGGTTAAGTGCTTTGTTCAAGAGCCCTTAACATTAGGCACTGAGAAGAAGAGGAGCTTACTTGTTTGATATTCTGATGGTGTGTCTGTTATAGTTTGGGATGCACCAATTTATCAGCTGAAATTAACCTTGTTGACTGCCCTCAACTCGTTGGCAAAAGAGATGACATTCACTGAGGGGAGTGTTCAGTATTTATTTTGTGTGTTTCATCAATTTTGTGGTCTCTGGGATTCAGTTTGTGTTCATTTAAAGACAGGGAAAATCTGAAAGACCTGAGATAATTAAATTGAGAAATGCCTCTGTTTTCATGGCACAAAAGAAGGCATGAATAGTAAAAACTAAATAAACAGAAAAAAATAATAAAGTTTCACAGGATTCTGCGTACTCCTGTGAAAAACTAAGAACGACCACATCGTGACTCAGTATCTTGTAGAACAACCTTTAGCAGCAATACTTTGAAGTAATCATTTTCTATATGAATTTAACAGTCTCTCACATTGTTGTGGAAGAATCTTGGCCCGCTCTTCTTTATAACATTGCCTCAGTTCATTGAGGTTTGCAGGCATTCTTTTATGTACAGCTTTCTTAAGGTCCCACCACAGCATTTCAGTCAGGTTGAGGTCTGGACATTGACTTGGCCATTGCAACACCTTGATTCATTTCTTCTTCGGCCATTCTGTTGTAGAGTTGCTGCTGTGCTTGGGATTATTTTCCTGTTGCAGTTGCAAGCTTAAGACTTTTCCTGACAACCGTTCCAAATAAGCCATACTTGTTAAGTCTTTTCTCTTTTTTTCCATTTTCTCTAAACATTGCACAGTTTGACCTTGAGGTGAATTTGCTGGGATTTTCACTCCTGCAATTGTGTCATTGTTCTAACACATACCCAAATCCTCCAGACCAGCAAACCACCACATAAATAGTATGTATTAAACACCTGTAAAGCTATCATCCCAGATTTTCACAATCATAGGTATAACAGGTAACCCAGCTGCAGTATATCAGTTTGATCTGCAGTTCTTGTTCCCTAAAACTTTTTTTCAGTGGCTGAAATACAGTAAGCACAGTGCAGACTTCATAACTATTGAGAGTGCTGGAAACTCTTACCTACACACATACACAGGCTCATCTTCACTCGTCACACACACACACACATGTGTATGTATATATATATATATATATATATATATATATATATATATAAATATATATATA
>VVHJ01036254.1:29808-42319 GCA_015107715.1 Tylochromis polylepis | reverse complement strand
TCAAATATTACGCGAAAGGTAACCGTCCGCGTCCCTATGATACGCTCCGGATTGTGGATAGAATCCATGAGAATGACGCTCCCAGCGGTAACACACAATCCAGCCGTGTATTCCAGCCCTAACCCTAACCTTACCCCTAACCCTAACCACAACCTTAATCGTAACGTTAACCACAACCTTAATCGTGTCAGATAGTGTTTTCCAAAGCGATTCATGATGAGAAAGTAAAGAAAAATTAAAAAATGTACATATGTAGATTGATTCCAAACAGTTCTCATGTTTTCGAACGCGTAACATAGAGACGTGTTGGGTGGCCGAAAGCGTAACATACTGACGATTTGTCAAAAGCGTCGGTATGTTACGTTTTGGGATGAGAACGTGTTGTGAAAACAGATACACAGGAAGAAGTGCTCTTGGATTGAGGGATGGAGTTAGCTGGATCTGTGTTGCATAAACTGCAGTAGGATTTGTGGACACTTAATAGCAGATGCTATTTGGATATTAGCTTAAAAAACAGATTGTGTTATGTTTTTATTATTGTTAGATTATGTTTTGACCCAAGTTCACAGGTTTTACACATCTACACTACATGGTCTCATATTGCAATCATCTGATATGAATATAAATCTAAAATATTAGCATATACCTCATTAAAAACAGTATATGAACTCTAGTAATATTAGAACATATAAGAAGGTTACTGGGTTTGAATATGATGGCTGGTCAGGATGTATTTGGACTTTACATGTTCTCTCAGGGTTCTCTAAAGACATGCATGTTAGGGCAACTGGTGATTCTAAACTGGACGTAGGTATGAGTGTGCCTGTCTCTCTGTGACCCCTACCACACCCTGTTCTCACCATGACCCTGAACTGGTTGAGAAAGAGGGTGGATATTAGATGTCAGAAATAAACAAAAGCACACTGGCAGAAATCTCACATTAGATCAGTACAAGCAACACATGGGATGCATATTTCACTGGCGCAGCCCTTTCAACAAATTGAAGACATGGTACAACAGTATAATTACATTAAATCTCTAAACATAGTGGCTTTGAAACACCCAATTTACAACAATTAAAACAGGCTGAAACAACTAAAGGAAGATTTTTAGGCTTTGATGTACATCTTCATCTCAGCCGCCTGGTGTAAAGAATGTTTTCTTTTTCTTTCTCAGACTGCTTCTACAAGTGCATCGAAAGAAAATAAAAACATCTGAATGTATCATTTCCTCATGGGATAGAAAAAAAAAAACATGGGAATTTGGTGAAACCTCTACAGAAATCTTGTTTTCTGTTGCAAAAACCAGTGAATTATTACTGCTGCTCTGCCCCGAGGAGGAAATATTTGAAAAATTCAGATGTTGTTCTCTCGTGCTGTTCTCTCTGTCATTAGAAGGTACAAATAATGGTTGAGGGAGGAGACTGTCAGATATCACTATCTTGCCACATAATTATAATATTTGTCTAAATTGCAATTTGTATAATTAGTATTATTCATAAAAGAGGAAGGACTGAGAGAAGATGTGGGTCGATTCGTGATGATAAACTGCCTCCGCGAACAGGCTGCTGTTGAGGAATGATTATTCTTCTTGTGTTCAGAATAACTAATTTCCTTGTAGTTCTCTGTTGAACTGTATCTAACTGGTTCATTTACACCTCCTCATGAAATTTGTTATCTCACAGTACAGCCGACCAATATGGAACATGCCCTTCAGCATTGCTAATCATAAAATTACGGCTGTGGGAATTTTACCTTCACACTGCTGCTTGACTGTTAATGCACACGACTGTGTTTCTGTGCTAAAATCTTCCTAAAGGGACATGCATATGATATTTCAAAAGACATGGCAGGATGCGGTGTTATCCTCTGAAGGAAGGATGCCCTGAAACTGTTTAAAGTAGCCCGCATCTGTGTCTGTAACTAGAGGCTTTCCAGCACTACCACACATCAAACTGCAGGGCTGGTTAAGCCGAGCAGAGCTGCTGCTCGTCTTTGTTTAAAACTGTGTGAGATGGGGAAGGCTAATTGGACTAATTAGCACCAAAACAAGGCTTGACGGAACAGTCTTTCTGTACCACAGATGTTGTGCCTCTTTTTAGTTTAAAAAAAGATGCAGGAAGAAAAGAGGCTCACTTTCAATGCTAAGCCGGTGTGCCATTTTTAAGCCCTGTGCCGTTATAACGACGGTGTTTTTGATGTGCTGATGCTTAAAACTGACCCTTGCCATGATAGCAGGAGCCTCCGAACTCCAGCCAAGTTTCTTGACAGACCCGGTTGAGCCTCACTAACCCCTGTGGAATGCAAGCTTTGCCAAATTTACACCTTTCTTGTGTGAACTGTCTGGTCTTACAGTTACCCTAAAAATGTTTGAAGTTCCCAACTGCAGTCCCAACACCCCGAGGCTTCATGAAGACTCAGAAAACTGCAGCGCTCTGCCTCAATACAGAGACAAAAACAGTGAAGTCTTACAACTTCTAAGACCTTGTATTCCATAAACAGTCAGTTTGTTTTGCTGAACTGTGCTCAGGATCAGATGAAGAACATGAGAAACATCTGAAGATTTTGTGCCTCATTTGCATCATTCGCCACCGCAGAGTTCCATATTATCCTCATAAAGTGACTCCACGGTTAAGCTTATGTCGTCTTTACCAACACAAAAGTAACCCAGAGGCTTTTTTGCTAAATCTCCCTATCTTGAAAGTCTTACAAGATTGCTGGAAGGTTTATGGGATATTCTATTTTTAATTATAGTAATTTATACTAGTATTAAGACTTAGAAGCTTTTGTGGATTCAAATATGTTCATCTGAAATTTGTAAAAGGCTCATTTCAATGTTCACAGGGTGATAAAAAAAACTACATTTACAGAATAACCAGTTCAATCTGATAAAAATGCATAAAAAATTTGCTCCAAAAAAAGTTTTTAAAAGCTTCTTTTGCTTGAAAGTCCTACCAAGCTGCTTTTGAAGAATTCTCCCAGAGATTTCAAAGTTTTAAAAGTCTTTGAGTGCCACGACTCTCTTGTATAATGTAAGGCAACATAAGGCAATGAACAACCTATAGTATGAGAATTTTGTTAAATAGTCTAATGCATCAGTTTACAGGTTTAACACAACATGACCATATCTGTGCTGTTTTTATTTCACCAAAATATCCATATTTGGATTCATGCAAAGGTTTTCAATCATTTTAAATTTTTTTTTAAATTAAATACTTATACATACATATTTATACTATTGAATACACCCCTGTTTATCTTCAGAACTAAATTATATATTTTATTTTTGTGCCATTGATGCTGGAAACATTCACCAGGGATTTTGGTCCACACTGACATGATAGCATCACACAGTTGCTGCATCCCCCCCGTGGGTGTTTTAGTTCTTAACAGCTTAACAGTCCTACATTAGTAAGGACTTTTGTAAAGCAGCAATGCAGTGCTAAATTCACTAATCACACTACAGTAACTAATCTAAATCTTCAATAATTTTCAATCATTTGCACTATGAGGAAGAACAATAAATAAATGCATAAAATTAAATAATCAAACTTGCCCCTTTTCTGCGCTTGTGGACATTAAGATAAGAATATTAGGCTTGCTTGCAGTTTTCTTGCACCAAAGGACGAGAAGGTGACGGTAAAGGGCGAACTGCACCTTACTCACACTGCTGCTAACACATCAGCTCTCTGCAAACGACCGCAAAGACAACGTGCTAACACAAGGCTAGCAGCTAACAAACCTGAACCCAGGATGAATGAGTTTGAATGTTTACCACAGCCGAGTCAAGTAGCCAAAACTTGAGCTTCAACAGGTAAGAAAGAAAAAGCACTCAGGCTTGGGAGCATTGTAGCCTCCATTTCTACCTGTTTGTCCAACAGAATCAACGCTGTGACCTTTTTTTGTGCAGTACTCATTAGTATAGAGAGCTGCAGCCTCATGCTTACACTGTTAGCTGCTTATTATGTGACAAAGCATCTCAGGTCATGTGGCCAAGTAGCACAAGTAGTGTAACATTAGTGTAATGAATTACTTTCTCCAGGGAGTAATTAAATAACGTAATTCATTGCGGCAACAATGAGTAATACATCACTTTTTTGAGTAATGATCCCAACACTATTTATAATACACATTAGTTAGTTAATGGCATGCTTCTTTTGCCTGAAAGCAATGCTTGGCTGTAGATGGTGTAATATTTGAGGCACCATTGAAGCAGATAAACACAGTTGGTTAATCAAATCTTCTTATTTTCTGTGTTTTTGGTTTTTAAAAAGGCCATTAAAGAACTTTTTGGAAACAAAAACTATTACTGTAGTAAAAACCAAAGCTTGATAAGCGGGCTCATTTGAAAGCACTCAATATGTGTCACCTGTACCACCTTTTTTAAGTACTGTGAAGGTAATCGCTACTTAAAATTACTTATACCGGTCACTTAAACTGCAAGTATAACTTTTAACCACCAATTGTTACTCCCTTGTTTTATGGTACCTACATTTTAAATATCATTAGGAACTGAAAATCCTAAATTCAGAAAATCTACATGGTGAATGTGAGAAATGGCACATGCTGTATTATACAGCACCGCTGGTGCAGTAATGCCTTTTAAATCTTGCGAAGAGGCCCACATCTCTTCAGTGAATAGGATGGCAGAAGACTGAATACCATACTGTATTGTGATTCTGGGACAGCGTAAACCTCAGGAGAAGAAAGGCTTCACAGCTCGACTGTGTTTGTGTTAATGGCAGTCTTTAGCATCCAGGTATGAAGCAAGTTTTGTAAAACCTAAAGAAACTACAGGTGATTTTGTTTCCTAAGCAAAAGCCAAAGCATGCAAACAGGTTCTGACATTTTTTTTAAATCTTATTTTAGCAGCTTTGACATGGAAAAAAAAAGAATTAAATTATTATCTCTGCACAAATTACCACCTTAGTACTGCATCTCATCACAAGTGATTTTCAGCTTCACTTCAGTGTTAAGGTTCTTCCTGTCAAGTTACTCTGCATAACAATTATGCTAATTTTAGAAACCCGGTCATGAGTGTCAGTTTGGTCCAAATTGAAATCCAAATTTAATCGTGCACTTATTTTTTAATCTTTATAATGAAGAGCAAAGAAATATCTGTAAAGTCAGATAAAAAGAATTCACATCAAGGAGCATTCAGAGCCAATTTTTCCTTGTCAGTGTGTATGTGACTGAGTTTAACTGTGTGTGATGAGCTAGATCTCAGTGATCTGAGAAGGTGTGACACTTGCCAAATAATGCAGTCATTAAAATCTCTTCCAGCTGTTCATGAAAATGTACACTAACTGGACACTTTATTACACCTTGATAGTCTTGGACCCCGTTTTGCCTTTAGAGCTACCTTAACTCTTCGTGCCACAGATTCAACAACGTGCTGGAAACATTCCTCAGAGATTTTGCTCCATGGTGATATGATAGGATCACGCATGCTGCAGATTTGTTAGCTGCACATCCATGATTGTGATTTTTTCATTTCACCATACTGAGGGAGGCTGTGGTGTTTGAACAATGCTTAGCTGAATCTGTGTGAATGTTAGCATCAGTTTCCTGTTCTTAGCTGAAAGGAGTGGCATCAAGTTTTTATGTGTTGTGTGTTCAGAGATGCTCTTCTGCATACCTTGGTTGTAGTGAGTAGTTATTTGAGTTACTTTTACCTTCCTATCAGCTCATAACAGTCAGGAAATTCTCCTCAGACCTCTGGCATCAAGAAGGCATTTTCACCCAGAACTGCTGCTCACTGGATATTTTCTCTTTTTTGGACCATTCTCTGTAAACCTACAGATGCTTGTGTGGGAAAATCCCAGTAGATCAGCAGTTTCTGAAATACTCAGACTACCCCGTCTGACACCAACAATCTTGCCACATTCGGTTTGAACTTCAGCGAGCTGTCTTGGCCATGCCTACATGCCAATCACTGCACAGAGTTGCCATGTGGCTGATTATATATTTGTGTTAACGGTTGAACTAGTATACCTAATAAAGTGGCTGGTGATTTTAATGATCCTTCTGTTTTTTGCTTTGTGGGTTTCCAAGAACTCGGCTTTCTGCATTCTAACAGAGGATTAGATCATTTTTTGTCCTGTCTGCTCTAATTTATTGTGTTGTCCAGTGTGCTAATGAATGTCTAGCACCATTGGGGGCTGTAACTATTGTTTTGACAGTCTTGACATGTCACATCTGTGTGTAAATTTATAGTACAACCAGACTTTTCTCAGCCATTTATCCCATGAAATCAGATCACTTTCCTGGAGGAATCACTCCAGTAGTGCAAATATGTATGGATACACAGTAGCACCACAAAACTCTCTGTAAATCAGACATATAGTTGGGCTACATGACAGGACGTAAAGGACACACTGCAGCACGGTGTCGAATAATACACGAACCTCTTTTTGCAGGACATAAGGTGAAATTACAAAAGGCAGGACTGACACAAAATGATCCAAACCCTTCTGTGCACTTTGTTAAACTGCCTGCACCTGAACTGTAGATTCATCCTCTTGAGAGTTATTGCCTTGTTGAAGCAAGATTACAGCCAAATCAGATAAAACAAAGCCTGTGCCACAAGCGGCCCTGTGTGTTTGAGCGAGTGTGTATTTATCTCTGAGTATTTGTACCTGCAAAGGACACAGCTGAGTTCCAGCGCAGGATGTGTACTACACCTCACCGACTTGTGTTTGAGGCCGAGTGTCAATGACAAGCTCACACTCTGTTCAGCTGCAGAGTAACGCAGCCCAACCTTGCCTTATTTGCCAGCATTGTTATAATGAAAATACATGCTGGGGTGGGGGTGTGCATGTTTGTCCGCTCGTTTGAGTGCGAGTGCATGTATGTGTGTGTGTGTTTGCGTGCTGGTAGGTGGCCACACCTGTGGCCATGCGTCGTCCATGTTAATGAGGATATAAGGGCTCCCGCTACTCAAGGTTACCCACACCACAGGGATTTCATACCTCCTGCTTCCTTATTCCATATGCTATGAATACATCAGTGGACACCCACAGATTAAATTGATCTAAACACGTGTGGGTTTCTATTCATGCGAATAGATACGTGTATATCCACATGTGTGTTCGACACACTGTAATTTCATTTTATCTGTCAGAAAATTAACATTTGGACATAAGACGTGGTTAAAGTTTGGTGGTCAAATGTCAAAGGTTATGATCACAGTGAGCTCAAAAAACAATTTTATGGCTATATATTTATTAGGGCTGGGGGAATAAATCCATACAGTGTAGTATCGTAATATTTTGCGTGGAAATTTTGTATCGACACAGCAACACGAAATATTGATATTTTATGAAATATATTAAAATACTTTAGGAATATTCTGAGCAAGAGGGCTCATCTCATGCACCACTATCCTGAGATAACATTAGCAGAAAAAACTTACATTAAATTGGCTCAAATGAAAAACTGTCCAACACTGGACACACTTAGCTTGCTAATTAACAAGCTAATGGCTCAATAATTAGGACTGCAACCTCTTTCCATCTAAAAAAATAAAATAAAATCATTGGCTGCCTGGTGATTGCAATAAATGATTTTACGTTCTGCGGCCGATTTCAACTTATGGTGACTAAATGGTTGCCCAGAGCTTGAGGGTGTTGCACACTCACGGCCACATTTGAGCTCGCCTGATAGAAGGCTGCAATCGCTCTCAGAGAGACCGTTGAAGCTTTGCAATAATTGCTGCCTGATTTATAAATGCAGGAGTTTGAATGAGTGTTTGTCAATGAACGAAACACGAGAGGACTCGACCAAACTGGCTGTCTGCTGGTTCTCTGTCTAGAGTGTATATCCCCAAATATGAAACTATTCTTTAGCACCAGGTTACATGGCATGTGACAGTGTTGCTATGAACTGTTCAGTTGCCAACTGGGACTTAGAAAACATCCTGGCATTGCTTCGTCCATTCCACAGTTGCTGCTCTATGGCTGCCTCTTTAAGCCCTGCAGAATGCTTCCAAGGAGAGATTGCCATGCTTGAGCTAATCTCAGAACCCAGAACCAAATCTTTCGCTGTGGCAAGCTACTCGTTGTCTGTCGGGAGAGATTCTGCTCCCTCTACCTTCACATCCGAGCTGACCAGCCATGACCTCCTCCCCTTCAACGGAAGACCCATCTAAAGCCAAGAGTCTCTCCTGCCTTTGTCACTGTGTCTCTTCAAAACGCTGTAATCCAAATTGATAGGAGGGATGAGGAAGGCCTTAAATGGATGCTGAAAAAACCTTTTCCAACTTTTGAATTGTTTTTCCACTCAGCTCTCTCAGTTTCTTGTGGACATAACTGGAGCAGAGGGTGCTCAACAAGACAGTTTCCAGTGGTGCTGCTGTCAAAGTTGTATAATGTGCAGAGCAGCAGCAAGTGAGTGTGTTACATTGCGCTCTCTGTTTGATTGCCCTCTTTCTGCAGGTATGGTAGACTGCAGGGTCAATTCGGGAACTGTCTGTTTTGGGGATTCGTTTTATTGGTCAAGCACACTTCAGCTGAACAAGCTGTGTCTCGCAGCTTGAGTATCTGTGGTGTGTATTTGAAGGGAGTTTTTCCCTCGTGACTGTGACAGTCTGATTAGGAAGTACTAGATATATTTGTTCAGGAGCTGTTCTGCGTTGGTTTATCATGTTAAGAGGATGTGAGCGGGATTGATAGCAGCGAGGTTTCCAGTGGACACCAGGTTGCTCTCCCGCATATGGGGCCGTTTTCTCAGCTTAGGAATTATGTTGCGTGAAGATTGAACAAGAAATTTGGTCCAAGAATGAGGCTGATGTGTCCACATTGCTGATGCAAAAGAAATGCTGGAGCAAAGAAATATTGAGTTTTTAGCTTCCAGCTGCATTCATTCAAATGTATCCATCATTCAGTCAGCGGGAGGGGGAGGACTGCATGCAGAGACATTATATAGGAGGCATTATTTCTCACTACTGGATAACAGAGTCTGTTTCACAAAAGTAGATCTTAGGTAGTGAGTAACCGGCCCTACAGGGACACGGATTATGTGAACTGCGGGTTTTGACGCATCTCTACCCTCTAGTCTCTTCACATACTAACATGATGCACATACTGCCCGCTGTCCTTAAACTCTGCAGCATTTATTTTTCTGTCCGTCCCACACGACTAAAGCAGGGCTCACTTTTTTGCACCTCTCTCCATTCGCCCGTTCATCAGTGTAAAATACCTCACCCCTGCAGACAGAGACAGATGGAGGGAGCAGCACCAGCCCCCTGCTCAGCTCCAGTGATTTATGCCACAGTAGCAAAGACACATGCACACACACACACACACACACACACACACACACACACACACACACACACACAGAGCTGAATGCATGACGGCACCTGTCTTGTGTTAATGCTAAATGCCACAGCTCGAGGGCTTTTTAAAAGGACATGTGCATCTTTGAAGCAGTGGCAACAGAGTCTGACATCATTTGTCCCCTTCTATGACAGTTAAAGAGGAACAGGCTGCAACACATTCTTCCTCCTTATTCCTCCTGACTGAGGTGTCAGACCATAAAAAGCTATGTTATACTCGGCGGCAACACTTCACTGCTAGAATGGAATATCGGGTTCTCTTTCTATTAAATGGCAAGCGAGCAAACAGAGTGAATTTTTAAGGGCAGATAATGAGCATATAATGCAGCTGCAGAAAAAGAGAGTGAGAGGAAGCAGTCAGCTGTTTGTGTGTTTGTTTATGCTGTGTTGTGGTCTGGGGCTTGGAGCTGTTATGCTGTTGCAACAAGGACATGGTTGCTGTACATGAGGCAACGATTTGCGAGTAAGGTCATTGCAGTCCTCTTCTCATCACCCCTCCCTCCAACCACGCACACACATATGCAGACGCGCACACAGGCACCTTTATATTATTAATTCTGTTGTGTGGAGGGGTGGAGAGGTAAGAGGGAGCATGGAGTGCAGAGATGGGCTTGGGATGATGAGGAGAAGGGTTGTGGAGGATGTGCAGGGAAGGGGACAGAGGTTGGAAAGTAGCAGTCGGCAGACAAGTAGAACAGAGGAGATGTGGGCTGATGGTGGAGTGAAGTGAGGTAAAATGGCAAGAAGCGAGGTCGAGCAGTGGTAGAGGGGAAATCGTTTATACTGCAGCCCAGGTAAGGGTGACCTGTTTGTCTTTGTCGACCTCCGCTACTCCCCTGATGTCTCTATAATAGACCCGTGAAGCACGCAAGCACGACAACACAATGCAACCACCCATAGTAACAGAGGCCCAGAGGCACATTTAAGCGCCGTTCCACCATGATAACTTTGGGGAATTCAGAGAAATTTCAGCTAATGAATTTAAAATCACCATTTGCAAAATAACAAACTCTCTGGGGTTGCTTTGACTGATACAGCATGCATTTCAAAGTAGCTAGTGGCATTGCTTTACTGGTTATAATGTCAGTCTGTTAGTTATTTACTTTGTTGGTTAGTTGGTCGACCACTTTGGTTTGGAAATAACTAAAAATAGATACCTTGCTTAGACTACCGTGACATCCGCTGTCTCCAGATGATGAAGCTGTTGTATTTGTGTGTATTTTTCTCCAACTTGGCGTGACAACAGCTATTGGTTGGACCAGGCTGAACTTCGACTTTGTTGATTCTGTGACCTTTAATCTGAGGTTGACATTTAGAGTATTTAGTGAAATATCTTATGCACTAACAACCAAAGACATGCATGTTAGGCTAATTGGTTATTCTAAATTGGTGGTAAGGTGTGGATGTTAGTGTGAATGGTTTGCTGTCTGTCTGTGTTAGTCCTGTGATGGGCTAGTAATGATAAAGTCACACTAAGGAAAATAGTGGTTGGCGACTACTGCACAATGAACGTGAATTCTTGTTGACTTGTTGAAATGGTTGCTTCAATGACAGGAGCATGACTTGTCTTAACTTGCTGTCAGTTGCCATCTTCAAAGTGTCTTTGGAGTGTCAAGATGGCAACAAAACAGCGTCAGTTTGTTATCAGTTTGCAATTGTATGGGGTCAAGTTGTCAGTTATACACAATTTGATTGTGATAACGTTCAAATCAGTGAAAATTGCACATCAGTTGCAAATCTGTTGTAACACAAAAATTAAACAGAAATACAGAAATTCCTTCACAAATAGTGACATAGTTGCTGCAGGATGGTGATTTAACTACAAAATGACATAGGTGGTCAGCAACAGTGTTTGCATTTAGCGATACAACCTGAATATCTGCTGAAGCCCTATGTCCCCCTTCGTTCACTCTGATCAGCTGAGCAGCTGTTGGCTTCAGTCCCTAAATCACAGCTGAAACTTGGAGGAGACTGAGCATTCTCTATTGTGGCCCCAAAGCTTTGGAATGATCTTGAGGTGTGGTCTATTTCAGTGGTGGTCTTTAAATCCAGGTTAAAAACTCATTTTTATTCGCTGGCTTTTGACTCAGTGGGTAACTGGCACTGTTATTTTACTGTTATTTATTAATTATATTTAATTGTACTTTTTATATTTCTGCTGTACAGCACTTTGGTTGGCCATGTGTTGTTTTTAAGGTGCTATATAAATAAATTATGGTATGGTATGGTATGGAATATAACCAGTTGGCAACAAGTTGGATTGTTTCCCATTTCACAAAGTGACGTGTTGCAGAAAGGTTGCACCCACTGGTACAGACTGACTCAGAGTTATTGCAGTGTGTTGGCACTTTGGTCACTGCAACTGCCTGCAAATGGTCTCAGTTGAAAGTAAATTTAATGAAAACTCCAGACAGCCACAGATTTTTTTTTAGTTGCAAGGAGGTTTCCATTTTACTCTACTATGACTAAGCCATAACCAGGCTGCACTAATAATTTGATGCAGATTAAGCAGATTAGTTTTTGGACTAGATTAGAGTAAAGGTAATATGTGACTCTTCACCAGATTAACATTTGAACTGGACTAATAATTTTTATTTATGACCACAAAAACTACCAACAGTCCCCTCAGCTGTATTTTGTTTAGAACCTACAAGTAAAAGCTAGCATGCTGACAAGCTAAGCAAAATTGGTGAACATGTCAGAACTGTCACATTATTTGTGCTAAACATCAGCATGTCAGCATGAATACAGTGTAAATACAGCATTGCAGAGCTGCTAGTAGGGCTGCACACTCGAAGTCTTGTTTCCCATTAATGGCTGTCCAAACACAGATGTTGCTACATCCCATCAAAAATATGTCTATTTAGCCAAACAGCAGAAAATTTTTTTTTTTTGCCAGAAACATCACTGACATGTTTGTCAACCATCAAAGAACAGAAGCTTTTGCACCACTGTTCAGCAACTGCAAAGAGAGGAATGCACCGTAGAGTAAAAATGCCAACACTCTATGACAAACAAACTTCTCCAGTCCACGGAATGCCACAGTCTGTTGACTTATAACTATCTAAGAGTATCCAGCAGTGGGTTTTTCCTTAAGGCAGTAGCTATAGATCTAGCTGGAACTTGAAATCAAAGTAAGCCAGGCAGCCAGGTGTTTTTGATTTGTTTCTCTGCT
>VVHJ01036254.1:14293-29788 GCA_015107715.1 Tylochromis polylepis | reverse complement strand
TCCCCCTTCCCCCCCCCTTTTTTTTTTTTTTTCTTTTTCCCCCCCCACCCCCCCCCCCCCCCCCCCCCCCGCAATTAAATCATCTCAGTGAAGATCCATTTTATTACTTTGATTCTGAAATAACACAGAGCGCAGTGGCAAAGTTGAAAATGAGCACAGATGACAAGTAGAAAAAGACAGAGGGTGAGAAGCAAGAAAGGCGAGGAGGAAAGCTTGGCCTGGAGCTATGGAAAGTTGTAATAGATGTTATGTGAGCAGCAGGAGAATAAAAAGCATGTGGGCGTTTATATTGAATTAAGATTTGGGTAGTTATTACCATATTGTCTAAGACTTTGCAGCTTTTTATAAGCCTGCATTAGTTTTTCTCAAATTACATCTACAAATAACACACCCCAATATACAATTACACACTTTACAAAGGTGGCAATAGGGGGAAGTAATAATAAGAAATATATATAAAAATATATAGTGTGGCTAAAATACAGTGTTTGAGAGAAGAACTCAGCCAGCCTTTTACAGAGAAATGAAAAAAGTTAGTCCACCCTTTAGCTCCAGACAAAACCAGGTCAAAAGCTTAACCCTGCAGATCCACAACAAAAGAAAGATGGTCTCTGTTTATCAGCCGGAGAGTTCAGCTAGAAACAACAAGTAAAGACACTGACCCTACAAAAGTGCAGCTGCAGTGTTGTACTAATCCTGGTGGTAATCGAGACTGAAGTGACAGCTGGCCTGGAAAAATGAAAGGATTCTTCTACGCTGGTGTTCAGGTCGAGTAGCGCCTCACTGTCACCCGGAGCTGTCACCTGAAAACTAATGAGCTGCCGCCGCATATCTGCCCATGTCCCACTTTACTGTCAGTTAGGAGCAACATGTCAGCTTGATGTGTAAGTCAGACACACAAGACAAAGAACACAAATACAAAAAAGATAAACGCAGTGTAATTCAGTATAGTGTTGATGGATATTTGCGTTCACATGTAAATCTTTTTGGAAATGTGCTTGTTTGTGTTTTTTTTTTTTACAGAACCAGATATGGTGCTTCCTCCGGTTTTCCCCTCTTTGTGCTCAGCTAAGCCGCGGTGCTGGTTGTAGTTTTATATTTATTGCAGAAAGTCGACAGAGTGCTGTAAATCTCTCAGAAATGAAAATAAAGTTTAACAAAACTTTTAAGTGAGGGAGCATGAAAGGTTGGATTGGGCTGAAATTTATTTACTGCTGTTTTGTGCTTGTTGCTCTTAGTGATAAATTACCTTTGTAAGGTCACTGAGTAGCAAACTGTGTGCTACCTACAATCATAGACTGTATTTAAAAGATGGATATTTCCACTCTGACATCACTCTATGATTTGTCAAGCTCTGAACTGTTGACTTTAATGTCATGGCCCTTGCTGTCATGTTTTTTTGTTTTAATTTATTTTATTTTTTATACCAGACATCACAAGAGAGTGGAGGATTTAACTGAGACACAACTGCAGTGATGTGTTCATAATGTTGCATCCCCCTGTGTGTATTTTACAAAATAGACATCATGTTCAATTTAATAAGACTTAAAAATGAGCAGTGGCTAAAATGCAGGTTTAAAGCGTTACTTTATTGGCCCTAGTTTTTTAAAATTTATTTAACCTGAGTCCTGTGCCACTGTTGATTTAAAGCTTTGGTTTGTTTCCTTCTTTTTTGTTGACATATACTGTGTTTTCTCAGCATGCATGCAAGGTTTTTTTAAAAATTTTTTTTACAGCGCATCTGAGGTCTTTGTCTTTCCCAGAAGAGCATTAGTAAGAAATGTAGATTCTTACAATATCAAGTTTATTCCTGATTCACCTATTTATACCTGTTGAGCTTGTGTCAAATGTTTGCCTAATCATGTGTTTACATTTGGCTTTATATATTTTTTTCTTTACTTGCTATCAGACAGTTAAACCCTAATGTAACCTGTTGGATTTTCCTGTGTCTTAATGACAGAGCTGTGAATACTGATTGGTCTGTTAACGTCCAGAGTCGGCTTCTTTGTCAGCTTCCCTTCCTGGCTTCAGATAGGCTAGACTTCATGAATATAGAAGATCTCTCCTAGTCTTACTGACTAAAGCATAAACATATTCAAGCAGTGTCTTTAATAATTTTCCTTTGACACAAATTTGTCTCCAGCACCTTTTGCTGCTTTCAGCGTGGATTATATGTTTAACCCCTTCATATTTTTGTATTAAAATCTGTCTTTCTGCTGCCAGCAGACCTGTCTATGTCAGATACTGCCAACACGACCACTTTCATGAAAGCACTCATAGTTAGATTGGGAAACCCTGGATTGACTTATTGCCAATAAGTTGATAACCACTTCTGTGTGACCACTTACCCTGATTGCGGTCGTTAGCGTAAGTGGAGCCAGATAATGAGAAGATTTCCTGCATATGTTTGGCTTGCTTTATAGTACAGGCCACTAGATGAACATAGCGTCCAATATTATGTGATTCAAACAAATTGTGTTACTACAAAATGTGCTTGTAATCAACTGCACAGTGACTCTTTGCAGCAATTTCTGATCGATACTGTCACAGCTAAGGTTTCCTTAGATTTAGGTACTAAATTAATTATTTATATGTAGTTAGAACTCAGTTAAAAAAACAAACAAAAAACATATTGATGCTGTAAACAGAAAGCAAACCTGTGTTAAACAACAGTAGAACATACAATGTAAATACTTCATTGTGAGTACAGGTAATTATTTAATATTTTCTACTGCATGGAGCAGAAAACAGTAGGAATCGTTGTACCTGCAATACGAAAATATAGCTTGGTGCTCTCAGAAATAGCTGCAGATCAAATTTAGACCATTTCTAAGCCAGATGTTTCCTAAATATGACAGACAGCATCTCAGTTTTAAAACAAAAACATGTTTTTCCTTGAGCCCACTGTTTGAAGCATCTTTTGTTTCACAGGAATACAGCACTTTTTCTGTAGTGTCTGTGAAGCATCTCTTGTTTTGCATTAATCTTGTCTTCCAGAGTTTCTTTACAATAATGGTGGTTTATTGTTCTTTCAACTTATGAAGTGTCTCCTGCCATTTGTTTGCAACGTTGTTCTTTGAAAACAAAAAGAAAAAAAAAACGTTATTGTTTGTATGTACATGCTGCAGGAAAAATGTAATTCTGCCTTTGTAGATCAATAAAAAACATTATATTCGAATGTATTCCACTCACTATTCTAATCCATCCTTTCCCATTAGCAAACATATGGGTATGCTGACTGCAATGGCTGTTATGTAATTAATAGTCATAGCAGTGCAATTAAAATTGGGAGACTTTATGGGCTTGCTGATTAAGATATTTAAAGCATGAAGTACCCAAGGCTCTTATTTTTGTGCAAGTTTCTGCTGTGTATCTTCTTGTTTATACTTGTTCGTCTTTTGTTTCCTCGAGCAAATGTGTGTTTGTGTGAGAAATGAGCTCTGCCTCTGTGTTTATGAGTGAAGTAAGCGTCTGTATGCGGCGAGGAACAGTTTTCAACACTTATCCTTGACTTTTCCTTTACCCGCGTGCAATTAATTACTGCCCAGAATAGCGGCCCTGGGATCAGCTGCTGCTGCACTAATGAAAACACATCAGTGTAAATGCAAGGCCAACCAGAGTGTTGTCGTGCAGTGCTTCGAGACCCTGCACTGCCATCCATTTGCAATGACAATCATTATCGCGTGAAAGCAGTGGTCTCCAACTCTATTCCAGAGGGATTGTGTGTGTTCCCAGTCCCACAGTAATCCATATTCACTTTCTTAATTGGCTCAATTAGTTCACTCAGATACTGTATGAATTTTACACTCTGCCTGTCCCCAGATAAAGTCCAGTTAACGTATTACTGGGCAGAGGTTACAAATTGGGTTCCCGTGGTAAGGCTTAATACGCAGAGGATTTAAAGTCTTTTAGGTGGTTGAGTGAGCTAAAAACTGTATTGCCTTCACTGTAATGAGGGAACGCAAGCATCTTGGCCTCACCGTTTAATCTTATGCGAGTCGAATACCCTTGGGAATTCACACACAGAAGCACATTCACATGACATATCAAACAATGATAGCAACACAATGGGAGGTAAATATGCTTATGATAACATTTATGGAGACCAACTGGCCCTTTGATTCACTTAACATCCATTCTGTGGAGAATATATGTCTTTTCAAACCTCATGCTCACACACACACAGCCTTTATCAAGTCAGTGTTGGTGTGTGGATTAAGATTAAGTTAGACATGTTAAATGGTAAAGCTTAATGCTTATTCTCGTTTAATGTCTGAGTAAGTTACTGCACGGCCGCAAAATGGGGACCTAACGCAGTCGTTTATCAATAACTTCAAATCATGGTGACATGCATTCATCTAACCGTAACTATTGTCTGCCTACCCGAATGTTACCGCAACCTTAAAACATGACATCACGGGGGCTTGCTTTTTGCCCTTCGTATTGAGTACGCACATTATGTCCCCACAACATGAGTAAAATGTCACGGGGGCTCGTGCACACACCACGTTGTCAGCCAAATGAGGCAGTTGCATTACTGTCTGTGTAGCGTATGGAGGGCGTGTATCGATCTGGAGCAGAAACTCGTTCATCAGTGTGGTTAAGCAAAATACCATTAAGGTTCAGGAGAAATTGTGTACACACATGGCCTGCAACCACACACAAGCTTTTTATGCTTTTCTTTGTCAGAAACAAACTTCTGCTCAAACTGCTTTCCCATTTCCCGTTCCTTTATCCCCGTGTCTCTCCCCGCTGTGCTTTTTTCCTGCCCTTATTGTTGTGGTGTCCAGCTCAAAGCTCCACAAAACTGAGTCTGCGGGACGGCGGTGGTGCGGCTCTGGAGAACGTCGAGTATTTCTTCGACCGTGCTGCTTGTGGGGTCTGACAGGTGAACTGGGAACAGCTGGGTGATTCAGCACTACAGGGTCAGGATCTATGATAATGCACCACGGGGAACATTTCCATAAAACGAGCCTAGTACATCTTCTTTAGAGGCCCTCTTGAGGAATGAAGATGAGGACACACAGATAAAGAGAGGTGAAAGAAACAAGATCAAGGGAGATTTCAAGAATGGGAAAGCGAGCATAAAGGAGTAGGATGGAGAGAGGGTGGAGGAGAGCTGTGACGATGGTAATAATGAGAGAGAAAATTTAATCGGAAAGACAAAGAAGTGAGAGAGACAGAGGTGATGTTAATGCAGTGCACCCAGAAGTTTGTGCTCCCTCTGCAGTGCTTGTGAACCCTCCTAGCTATGGTGAGCACTTGCGCTTTCATATCAGACCCCTGCTGCTACTGTAAAAAGAGACAATAGGGAGGAAGATTTTTTTTGTTTTTTTTGTGCGTATGTACTTACGTGTTTGTGTGTATATGTGACAGCACGTCTGCAGCACTTTGTTGGGAATCTAATAACAAATTGTCATGCTGGCTCTTGATTTGTATGGATAAAAAGAAGCCATAATGAGCCCCATAATGCGAGCTATTTGGCGTGCCATTCAAAGCAAGCTGCCATGTCTGTCAATCAGGGGAACTTTCAAGTCTCTCCATGACAAGCCTCGCTTTTGTCCTGAAGTCTTGAATAATAAAGTGACAATAAAATGACAAGACATGCGCACACACCCACCTCATCTGTGAAACAATCAGGATTCTGTGTTGTCTTGCAGTGGGGAAAACGTCTTCACGCCACGCTGGACTGAGCGCTTGACTATTTTCATGGCCGCTGCTGCTCGAGCTGGTTCCACTGGCACACGTGTGTGAAATTGGTGAGTAGATTACATGCGAGGTCTGTGATACACCAACAGCTGATCAATACTGATCAAACATGGTTGATAATGTGCAGATTGAGTCCATTTTGTTTTTTGCTTATCAGGGCAGAAAACACGACACAAATGAATCATCACATTAGAGGGAATTTGTATTTATTAATCAGAGCCGTTATAAAAGACTATACAGTGTAACATCTATATGATTTTCCATCTGATTCTATTTAAAAATTCAGTAATTTTACAAAAAAGGCAACAGCAGTATGTAACACTTTATCGTACAACTTACATCTATTCAGTTTTCATAACTGATACCCAGTGACAAGAACCCATTCTCCTTTTAAATGTACATGAGCTAATAATGTTATAAATGCTCACCCCATTGATACATAAATGAAGTTTAGCTCGCGTTTGACCCAACACTCAGCTAAGCAATCAAGGAACCAATACAATGCCTCACTACCTTCTGTCAATACACCTGGTCCGACCTATTGGCTGAGGTGGGGAGGGGGAGCTGATCCATTGCATTGACAGCCCACCCCCCTTCTCTCATGCTCTCTCATTAGATCCACTCTATTAAACTCCTTATGCATCTGTCTGTACGCTGCTGGTTGGGGGCTCGGAAACAATCGGAGAGCCCTGCTGGGGGTCCTGCACTCCACTCTAACCGAGGAACTGAGAGAAAGTGCTGAAATGCACCGTGTTTACAATCTGTCGAGGACACTTGAAGGTTATTTGTAGAAAATGTCTGCGTAAACGCAAGGCGCTTGTGTGTTCTTGTGCATTTGAGCGGCATTCAGTAACATACTTCATATCAATGAAGTAAAAAGTAATGAATTATTCTTAGGTGGTGCTAGAGGAATAGTTTAGTATTTTGGGAACTGCTCTGTGCTGCTTTTTGGCAGAGAGTTAGATGAAGAGATCAATACTAGAAACTGTAGCCAGCAGCCAGTTAGTTTAGCTTAACACAAAGACAGAAAACAGAGAGAACATCAAGCTCGGCTCTCTCCAAAGGTAACAAAATCTCCCTACCAACATTTGTACAGCTCACAATTTTTTTTCTTAGTCATACAAAAACAACAGTGAAGTGCTTTTTCCCTGAGCTAGAACCAGTAACTTAAGGGGGAAAAAGAAGAAGAAGAAGAAGGTATTGATGTCATAGTCTGCTCCAGAAAGCAACAAAGAATTTTCCCAAAAAACTGAGTCTGTTGGATCCTGTTGCTGTTTGCATATGGGTGTGTTCATATTTGAGAGATGACATCACATGACTCTGGTGAATGTTGACACTGTATTTGAGTGGTGTTTGCACTGTGCAAGGTGTGTGTGTGTGTGTGTGTGTGAGTGAGTGAGAGAGAGAGAGAGAGAGAGAGAGAGAGGCGTCATTCGGGGGTTGAGTTCAGGCGAATAGGACTGTGTGTCAAAGGGGAGGGGTCAGGTACAGCTACAGTGGTCACTCCCATCTTCTTAAGGCTGCGCTCATCTGTCACAGAGATGGAGCGAGAAAACGCAGGACGAGGGCTGACCCCTGAATCTGAGACACACAGATACATCCTCTTTTACACGCAGTAAGAAAGAAGTTAAAGAGTGGGGAAAAAAAATCAGAAGGAAAAGGGGAAAACTATGAGCGTATTTAGGATCTTAAATTTCCGCTACTTTAATCTCCCCTGCCGTCATTCAGCTCACACACTCGCCTTTTCATTCAATTGACTAGAGTAAATGACATCAGTTTATTTTTATTACACCAGATGAATGAAATGAAAACAATTCCTCAGTTTGTGCAGATCTGCATGCAGTGGCAGCTTTCAGCCTGTAGGGGAGCCACGGCAGTGGAGCAGGCTGCAGCGGGTTGAGCAATGACTGCAGATTTGTTGCAGCTTGATGTGTCTCATCATAACGCACAGAGGGAGAGAAGGAGAGAGAGCACAGGCAGCAAGATGCTACAGGCCATATTGGGAATTTTACCTTTGATATCTCCCACAGCCAGCTGAGGTTCACTAGACTAACCAGCAGGTGGCAGGTTGACCCCCCCCCCACACACACACACACATACACACACAATACAGACACGCACACACACACATACACATTCGCGCGCACACATCACATTCGCGCACACGCATACCCACACCATATGCCCAGACACATACCCCACCAGGTCTGACATTTGCAGCTAAGTGCTGCAGTGGTCGGTTATTTATGTTGAGAGGGCTCGTGATGGTGAGAGTTCAGCAGGTGGCTGCATTACACTGTTTATCAGACAGACGCAGTGGCATTATCACTTCATGAGCCTTCCTACCCACCGCCCCCCGCCCCGAAACTCGCACACGCAAGCACACACACAGTCACACACTACATCTGTCTTTCTGTCGTCCTTTTCTGTGCATACACCCTCTGTCTCTCCTTCCTCACTGCTCCTTGTGTTGTGAAATGCCTCCTGACTGCTCTTCCTTTCCCATTTTTCTCCCACAGATGTACTCCAGCCATCTGGGTACTTGTAGGGCACAGCGAAGGCACTAGTGGTGCAACCAATATCAGTTCAAGCATGCCAGTATTACATGGTTATTTATTCATAGTGTTTGCAGTTTGTTGACAGCATCTAATAAAGTACCAGGATTTAAAAAAAAAAAAATACCTGAAAACATCTCTTGCTTATTACGGTGTGAAATTAATAATTGTAGAGCACAAATATACATTTCAAACTTCCTGTTCTTTTTTGGAAACTGTTCACAGCATTCCCTTTTTTTCACCTCCATCTATTCCTCCATCTCCACTGCTCTCACATCCAGCTCTATTATGCCCCACCCCCCGTGGTATTTCAGTACAGTGCAGGTCAGAAGCTGAGAACTCACCTGTGCTGTTCTGGCTGCATTTGACTTTGCTGTTGGTCTTCTCTTGCATCGTCCGCTCGTACTCTCTCACCTCCTCCAAACCGAGCCCTGTGGGGAAAACGGTACATAAACACAGGCGTGCATTGAAACAGAGTGGAAGATACATATTTAATTTCACAGGCTGTAGATCGAGGGTAAAACAACAGCAAAGTACAAATACAAGTCCGCTGCTCAGAATAGATTCTCGTATCTGTGAAATATAAAATTTAGCAGTTTACTGTAATTTTGACCCACCGTGCCATTCATCTATCCATGCCACTGCCTGCCGGTGGCCAACCAGGAGAATGTCTCGTATGTTCTGCAATTATACAGAAAACAAAAATGTGTTATGGGAAGGAAATGTAATTAAAAAGCTACAGCTGTTGTGTGTAGTCGTGTGTGAAATGCTGCTTTTAAAATTATTTTACAGCAGATCAGTGTCAAAATCACGACAATGCCTTTGTGTAATTAATTCAAACATGTGAGATTATGGCTGAGATAAATGAGGATTTATTTAAGGAGACTGGGGCGGGTGGATGTGGCTCTGGTTGTAAAGGTTGTTGCCCAATCATGGTTGGTGGCTCAGTCGCTGGACCTTTTTATGTGCCGAAGTGTCCTTGGGCACAACATTGAACCTTAAGTCGCTTCCAGTGGCTGGCCATCTTGCACAGCAGATCCCCTGGCATTGTTGTGTGTGAATAAAAGTGGTCTGTGTAGACAATTTTTGTTTGGTAATGCTATTTTGCCTAGTGTGACTGTAGCATAAGGTTAAAACACTATGAGTGTGGCGCATTTACTATTAGTTTCATCTGTTTTGCTCGACTTTGTAAAAAAATAAAGCCACAATCCAAGCACTCTTGCTCTTCGGTGACAGCGTTGGGGTGGGTTAAAAGGCATTACTGCTAGTTTAGCTGCTGGTGCTTCTGTTTTCTTTTCACGCTTCATTGCTTTGCCTCATTGCAGAGGATAAATGTTGTGAAAGTGGTTTTTTTTCCCTCCCCACCAGCTGTACAACTTCTTCCGCTAACTTCCTACTATGCTTTGTTAAAAGTGGAAAAACAGATGTTTTCTTACCGTTTTGTATAATATAATACGGATCAGAGGTCATTTGACGCCAGCAGCCTTCTTGCCGTTAATGCTGGTAATTATGCTAATGTCTTGAAATTAATATGGTAGTGATTTATTTGTGTCAGAATGCAACACATGGCATATTCATATAATAAATGACCAAATGGCACTGAAGAAGGCTGTGATGTCTCCTCAACCCAGTCATGTTACAATACCAAAGGAATGAGCCATAAAGGGAAAGAGTCCGATCTTACTCGATGTATGAACTCCTCTGTCCTGGTCTGGAAGCCGTAGACCTCAAAGCTGCACTCCACCCTCTTATAGGAGCACATGACAGGTTTGTGGCTGTCCCTCCAGCCCTTCTCCAGAGGTCCTCGGCCAGTTTTACTCGACTGCCACAGACTCAAGTCCTGCACAGAGTAAACAGTGGGATGTAAAAGCTGTGTCTGCAGAAACTGTGACAATATCTGTGTGTGAAGGTGCCAGCAGCATGTTGCACAACACATCCCACAAGAGGAGTGTGATAACACACATTATGAATCTGATGAAAGAATGATGGGCAAGTGTTTGTGTTTGTGATCTTTCATTTCACCTTGTCACTTAATATAATTGATTGGTGTGCTTGTGTGGCATGCACATGTACAGACGTGTTAAACCTTGGAGGAGAGAGAATGAAAATAAGCAGTGAGGCAGAGGTGGGGGCGTGTGTGTGTAACTGATACAACAGAAACAAAAGGCAGTAAAGTAAAAAAAACAGGTGTTTTTGTCTTAGTGGATCATTGTTTGTATATTATGCACTGTGCATTATGAGCCATTATCACTTAAAAGAAAGTGTTTTGAGTTGGGTGTGACTTAAATATCTGTTTGAGTAGTGTCTTAGCTTAATATAAAGTCAGGAAGTGGGTGAATCAGCACAGGAGAAATAAACAACAAAAAACCCACTAGTGTCAGTAATCAACAATCCGTACCTCAGTGATCATCTGATCAATGCAAATAATAAAATGATACATCAAGTTGTGCTTTTGCAGCAATTTTAGACTGTTCCACAGCAGGAAACAACCATACAGATCATTTGTATGAGCTGTTGTTCTGACCTATAGCTGTGAGTTTAAGGGGATCACCCTATAGTGGTCATATGAAGAAATGCATGCGGAATGCATTTTTTTAGATGAGGCAGGTCTTGGCACATAAAAACAGAGTTATATCACCTCTTTAGTGTTGTTTCAAAGGATTTATATTTTTTATCATTGTCATCAAGTTTCTTTGTTGCAGCATGTGAAAAATTCTCCCCAGCTGAGACTCAAACTCCAGTCACTAAAGTGTTTTATTGGCCTCTTTGTGTGAAGTTTCTTGGCTTTGAAAGTGGAAATGCCCGTATATGCTGATTCCTCCAGCCAAACTGATGTGATCGTTGGGTGGAGTTGTTCAGCTAGTTCCATGCTTTCCAGTAATTAAAAATGATTTAATTTGTATTCATTAAGAAGTGCAAACATAAATGGAAATACAGGACTGACCTGCGTCTTGTTTTGTTTTCTGTCAAGATGATCCCATGCTTCGTCAATAATGTTGAGATCCGAGTAGGAGGCCAATTGATGAACGATAGTGTTTCATTGTTGGTTTTTCTATTCAGGTATGCTTCACTTTATGGATGGTACTGCATGGTGGATTAAAATCTGATGGGACTTTTCAGTGTTCACAATTCCATCAGTTTTGATAAGATCCCTAACACCACTGGCTGAAATGCAGCCCAAACCATGACAGAGCTTCCACCGTGTTTTACAGATGGCTGACACCGACCTCTCTCCTGATCTGTTCCGTACATATCGACGACAGTTTGAACCAAGGATTTGAAATTTGGATTAATCACTCCATCAGACCTGTTGCCACTGATTTTCAGTCCAGTTCTTGTGTAATTTGGAATACCTCAGCCTTTTCTCTCTGTTTTTGCTTCCTTAACAATGGCTTCTTGACAGCCACACTTACACTGAGACTTCTGATGAGGTGTCAGGGAACAGTAGATGGATCAACTGAACGTCCAGATGCAGATGCATCTTGCGTGCTCATAGGGATTTGTTATTTTCTTTCTATTAATGAAGGGTCTTTACCTTACAATATTAAGTGCCTTGAGGTGACCATTGTTGTATTTTGGTGCTATATAAATAACACTGAATTGAACTGAATCTTTCAGGACCTGTGTCAGGTCTGGATTTTCTATTTCTTGAGGAAATTTTAGATGCCGTTCATCTGCTGCATATAGTTTTTCAGATGCCACATATGTTCTTTTGTTCTACACGTGTCCAGTTTCCTCAAATTGCTTAAGAACATACTGCACACCATGCTAAGCTTTCAGCTAATAGCTCTTTGATAATCACTTTATAGTTGCAAAAATATTATTTCATGCCTGTCAAACTGTGATATCTTTGGTATTTTTCATGGATTCAACTAAAGTAATCAGACCAAATTGACAGGCTGCTAGTAACAAAGTGCCTACAGATACAATTTAAAACTGGTTCTTTGCTAAATTGTCTATTATGTGTAGACACAACACTGATTCATCCCTCGAGGTAGGTGCCTTTCTATGCTCGAATGATTCATAGTTCAGTGTTAAATGGTTGAAGAGACAAAAATACCTCTGAAAATGGTCATATACAAGGACTGGACTGATAATTAGTTAAAAAAAAGCAGCCAAAATCCAAAGCAAAGCTTTGACAGACCTTCAGAAAGCCTCAAGAACTATTGCTCAAAACCCCTTAAAAAAATTCCCAAAAAGTCTGATGACAAAATATAAGAAGAATTTTGTTCTGTATTACAGACATATTGGGTAATGAGACATGTTAGTGGGTGTGTGTTTGAATTAAGAAAGCTTACAGTTTTGGCTACTTGTCATTATACTAAACCAAGTCTCCTATTTATTTTTTCACAAAATGCTGAACTATTCTTAGAGTGCAATCACATACTTTTCCATTTGGAAGAGAAAGAAAATCAGAAAAACAACTTTTTTTTTTTGTTCACAGTCTTGTTCATACCTCTGTGAAGCATATTTCCATGTTTGTGTGTTTTTGCCAGTGCAGTGAGTACCTCTGATTCTTTGTAGTGCTTTTCAGGAATGGGGTCACTCAGGATATCCAGGAAACACACATTCTCTGCTGGGGTTGGCTTGTCCCCAAACACCTACATCCAAACAGATGGGGGAGGTCACACGGTTAAATGAGAGCAGACACACATACACCCACCCTAGTCTCACACACGTACAGTCACTCACTCGACATGGAGCGGGACTAAGAGAAGATGAGTAACAGTGTAGAAAACGGAGGTCACACACCATAACACCCCTCACTATATCCCACCCGGAGGCCCTTGGAGCAAATCACACTGGCGCAAACAGAGGAGAGAACAGATAGAGAGCAGAGGCAGGGGACGAGGGGAAAAAAACAAGGACATATGAGGGATATTAAAAGAGAGGGGGAAAAAAAAGTTATGAGAGCCACGTACACTTTTCCTTGAGAGAATGGAAGAAACCTGGAGAGAGAGGGAGAAAGAGACGAGACTACACTTTCATCTGACCTTGTTTAAAATTTGCTCTAATGCCCCACTGGAGTTGTTCATTTCACAGCTGAAAACTAACAAATAAGAAAAACCTGGGGTAAAATAATAGCCCGCTACGCTCCTGCGGTGTTGTTGTTGGTCTGTGTTCACAAGGTCTTGCTCCCTTTTATGGAACGTGTTGTGTTAGCTGCGTGTTTGGTGCTGCCTTCCACAATGTGCTTAGGGCTTTCTCACGGTGTCGTCACGATTGGCAATTGAATTGTATAAACACCAAAACTGTTATAAGGACATGCAAGAAAAACTACCATCTATTCATATATTTGAAGCCCTGAAAACATTAAATGTTTGGCGTTTTTGAAAAAAAAAAGAAAGAAAAAGAAAAAAATGTAGATAATTAAGTGTTCAGTGTTGATAGTTCACAGGAAAAAGGTTGTGGGTGCGAAACTCCTGGTTGGAGGGCCTTCTGTGTACTTCTTGTGCCTCTGTGTGTTTTCTTTAGGTGGTATGCTAGGCTAAATCAGGTGTGGCTGTTAGCCAAGGTGTTGTCTCCTTCTTTCCTTGTGATTGATTGGCAGCCTGTCCAGGGTGTACCCCGCCTCTTGCTCGGTGTCATCTGGGATAGGCTCCAAACTCCAGAAAATGAATGGATGCGGTCCAAACTGATATTTTGTTAGGTCAAATTGTATGCACTGCTTGGTAAAAGGATCATATTTTATAATCTCTCCACACGTTTTGTATGTAAAGCCTGATTTGTAAAGCAAACAGTAAAGTGCCGGCTGAATGTCATACTTTTTACTCAACTGGTAAAAAGTATGATATTTCCTCGGGAAATGTGGAAGTACACTAACAGCAGGGGTTAAAGTGAGCGGGAACGATCTGGAGTAAATAAGTAAATAAGTCTGATGGGCAGTTTCATACATAATAAAGTCCAGCAAGCTCATTTTCCGGGTGCTGCAGCCTGGCGTTCCTTCCAGCTGCGGCCATCGAGCTACTCAGTCAAGAAATAAGAAAGTAATGTCACCCCACGATCCTGCCTCCTCACTCAGCATCCTTTCTTTCCATTCTCATTCCTGCCATCCCTGCATGCGTGCACATGTTGATAGTGTTAGGTTCACAACACTTAAATCTAAGTATCTTCAACACCTCGGTAACACTAGACAAGTGTAGCAGGCGTAAAAGGAGTTGCTTTTTTCCCCCAAAGCAGCAGATAATTTCAAATGCAGCTTTTCAAATGGGGCTCAACAAATATGGCCAAACACACAAGCTGTTTTCAATATGCAGCCTGGCCATCTGTCTTACTAGCTACCGGGAGAGTATCTGTATTTTGCAGTTAGAAAGAGTGGCAGAAAGAGAAAGTGTCAAATTATTTCTAGGATAAAATCTGCTCAGCAAATGAATTTGAACTGGAATAAATTTAATGCTTGCATAAATACTTCCTTTCATTCAGTTCTTTTAATCAGGCTGTGGGTATTTAGACTACGTGATGTGTAGTTAAAGTTATCTGACTAATGATATTTAGAAATGATAGTAAATGAAATGATAATTGTTTTTGTGTTATTCAGAGGCTGTGTGAGAATACAAACGAGTGCAGGTTCTTGGACAGAGTGCTGTACTGAGTTGGTATCTATGTTTACTGTTACATCAGTTAGGTCAGGTCAGTAGTTCTCAAACTGTGGGGCAGACTTTGCAAGTGTGGCGTAAAGGACGGGGAAAAATATGGAGAGAAGCTGACTTAAATAAATATAATTTATGAAGGGTAAATAAACAGTTTTGTTTCTGAAGCTGGGCATGCTAGACAAACTTTGAGAATCAGTGGGTTAGGGTGGCATTCATCTGTTCACATTTCCTTCTAGACACGCATATCTAAGAGTTGCCCCACATGCCAAGTAATGGATTAATTATTTCACTGAGAAGGTGGTAGAGACCAAAAACTGAGCAAAACTGAGTGATTATTTGATCACATACACCAGTTAGCCATGCAGTGACATGATCAATTGGCTGACAGCGTTGCTCTGTAACCTTTGATGTGTAAATAAACAGCTGTTTGCTAACAAATTACCAACTTAAAAGATGAAGGCATCTCAATTTGTTCCCCCAAGTGTATAAAACACATGTCAGTGTGCATGTATGTGCCTGACCCTCAAACAGCAATGTGACTGTTTGGAGTAAACTCGTGTAACCTGAAACTACATGACATAAAACTAGATACACTGGATTCGCAGCCCAAGAAACAACTCTTGGATCTATGCATGTTT
>VVHJ01036254.1:0-13721 GCA_015107715.1 Tylochromis polylepis | reverse complement strand
AGGGGAAAAGGGGGGGGGGGGGGGGTGTTGAGGGGCACAGATGGTGGGAAAGCAGGCTGCAGATTAGATCCTCTGATACTGGAAAGAGATGAGCTCTGTTGCATTCATGTACAGTAAATGATGTGTGAGGATACTTACTGAGTACTCTGCAGCACCGGGGACATTCAATATAGATGGGGAGAAAACAGCATTAGTAACTTGAATGCTTGAACATGAAATTGCGCCCACACATGCACTTTACTACAAGGGAATACATGCATACATAGTTATGAATATTTGATGGCACTTGAAAAAGCATCTGTTTTCAGTAAACAAGCTTTGTATAATGTATTGAGGTTAAAATAATCCTATGTTTAACACAAAGAAAGGCAAACACGCACCCGTAATGGTGTATGGGTAGAAGTTCCAGGCCTTTTCCGTAACATAGAAAAATCGAGGGACAAATGCTTTTGCCCAAGCTGGCAGTTTACTGAAAGCAAAGAAAGAAGGATCACCATCACAGAGTGTAAGAGCACGAGAGATTATGAAGGGAAGGACAGAGAGATCCTGAGTGGATTTTGTGCCGTTTATAGCCAGATTACCTGTAGGCTACTCTCACCACAGCATTCATTTGTATGACTCATTCTCAATTACACCTGTGGTGATGAACTGTTACTGTAGCTCCTAGGTCCCATGTCAGAACATGATTGAAGTAGAATACAGTGTGTGTGTGTGTGTGTGTGTGTGTGTGTATGTGTGTGAGAAAGAGAGAAGAGAGAGAAAGAGCATGCGTGTGTTCTTACATATCTTTACTAATGAGGACCAAATGTCCCATAAGCACGTAAAGATTAGAAAAATCCTCCACAGTGTGAACATGTCTTTACTTCTTTGAGAGTTTATTTTAGGATTAGGCCTTGGGTTTATAGTGGTGATTGGAATAAGAGCTGAGGTTACATGAGGGTAATGAGTGAGGTTATTTCAGGGTTAGGAAGTGAATTTAGAGTTAAGAGATTTATGTTATATTTGAGACTGGGCTTTCATTATGAGCACAATTAACTGATGGGCTGTCAGCTTGAGCACAGAGAAAAGTACATGGACACTGCACTCTCTCACAGAGCAGCATTATTAAACTTTTTTACTTGTAGCAGTGCAAACACACTTAATCATGTAGGAAAAATCAACTCCTATTTAAGGTTTATAATCAGTGTGCAGCCTGTGGCTGGTTTATCACTCACAGGGTGTGAAGTACTCTGTTTTGTAAACAGAGCGACAGTTTCACCTCTGTCTCATCATTTATGGGACTGTTTGGTTTCACAATGAAGCACACTGGTTAACTTTATTTTCAAAATATAGTGTTAATCTTAATGTGTTAATATACTGGGTATATTGCAACTGAAATCACAGTCTAATGGCTCAGACACACTTGAGTAAAAGGACCAATCCTCAGTGTGACTAGGAACAAATCGGTTGCCCTTTGATTTGGTGACCAATTGCAAATAGTTGCAGTGACCACTTTGGTTGGAGGCAGCTTGTCTCCAAACAATCGCAGTCCAACTCAGACTGCCTGCAGTCTTAGACAAATTGGAGAAGGTTTGGAACTAATTGCTGTTGAATTCTAAATGCAGACATGTTACCGACATGTTGCAATCAGTTTGAGTCAGTCTGCGATGATGAGCGATTAAAAAAAAACACAGAAACTTTGCGCCTTTACCAACTGTTAGCATCTACGACACGTTCATCTGATTTGATCACTCATCAGCGCAGACTGACTCAAACTGATTGCAACATTTCTTTGCCATAAGGGACTCAACTCAAGTGACTGCCAACTCAATGTCCTGCAGCAATGTCACTTTTAGGGAGGAATTTCTGAATCTCTGTTTCACATCTCTAAGGTTCAGTTGTGCAATATTAAGAACTTGGATTAACTTCATAATCTAAGTTCTTAATGTTAGTTTCTGTTTGACTGGATTTTCTGCGTATGTAGATGGCAACAGACGGCAACAAATTTGGTAATTTATTAGTTGTGTGCCGTATTATCATGAGCAGATTCCACTAAAACTAAAACTAAAATTAAAATTAAGCTAAAATTAAAAAGCCAAATAAACAGAAAGCTCTCAAACAGACATGAGCTATGATCTCCTGGCTGATAAGCTTGCTAACTGACCTTCTTATTTTTCAAACACGACCATGAATTTACATCCCAATGTTGCCTTGGCCAGTACTTGAAAGCACCAATGCCAGTGGGAGTATCTCTGCAATGCCAGTAGCTTTGGATAAAATGGCAGGATGTGGCACCCTGGGATGTCTGTATAGTTTTAAGTAGAGGAAAAAACCGGGCAATACCATGCTAATAAATTATGGTATGAGAGTTGTCACAAATACATTGTAGCACTAGCTTGACGTTCTGGGGAATGTCAATTCTACTTACCAAAAATGGGATGCTAGCAGCGTACATCCCATGCCCGGATCCAAGCCAGTAGACTGGGCATCTTACCCATTTGAAGTTTGCGAATATGTTTATATCATTTTGAGCCCACGACCTCGTATCATTCGCTTTACCAGATAAAAATACAAAGCTTGAGTGCCAACTGTTCTGGGGGAGTCATCATTGGGAACCAGGTGCTTGGTGGTTCAATTAGTCTTTCTCCCATATATTCTGTCAGATAACGGATTTGCATGTGAAGACCACGACAGGCCTCCGGTGGAGTTTCCTCTGGCTTTGGCCTAACCAAGCATCAGTTCTTTTGTGGTGAAGAGATTTATGATAAGAAACCACTCTCAGTATGTGTATAAAACATGAAGTGACACCCACCTAAAAAGCCCAGAGAGAAGTAATAGACTGGGTGTGGTGGAAACAGTAAGTCTCATTCCATCCACAGGCAATAAACTTCACCTACCAGCACTAATTAACTCACTGTATCTGGCTTGCTGAATCAACACAACGTCATTGTATAAAAAACAATAGATTTAGTTTTTATTGGAGGTTTTGCAGTCTAAAGTTTAAAAAAACAAAGAACTTGCATAACATCCAACTGACATGACTGCACTTTATGTTTGAGCTAAATACTTTATGATATAATAATTAAATTTAAACCCAGTAAGTTTATTTCCCAAAATGTCAAATAAATGTTAATAAATAAAATGTTCTGTTATGTACCTAAGAATACACTGTATAAACATTCATAGCATCTGCATAATCCTGTAAAAATATGCATATAGACAAATTATATATTTACACCTGCAGTCACAATAGCTGTCGATGGGTTTTGCTTCATTCTGTAATTTTCATTCCTGTTTTTATCTCATTTTCCCCTATGTGTAAATAATATTTGTCTTATGTAAATATTGTCACTTCTTTCTTACAATAACAAAGTTCTCAGAGACCACTTAGAAAAGCTTACCAGGGGTTAAACACGTCCATTAATTTGAGTGTAAGAACTTGGAGGTAATTATCTGTACTTTTTGTATTCGTGGTTATACTGTGACTGGACTCTGACTGCCAACAAACTTTGTCAACTCTACAAAGAAAATTTAATGAGAGGCTAAATCTTCCCACATACCCTGCAATTACCAGCACTAGGATGACGTGGACAAGTTATTCCTAGCTAGAGAACTTACGTAATCCAGTGTTTACTGACCTCACAGTACAGTAATATTTCCACTTATACCTCAGCATGTCTAGACAAAAAATGTTTGGACTTTGTAAGTCGGCAGGTCGCAATGGACGCTGGGTGTTACTGTGCTGAAAAGATGTTTCATGTAACTTGGATCTCCGAGATGTGAAGCTTTACAGCGCAGCGATCAGAAAGCGGCAATCAGTTATTCTAATGGCCTATCATGTGTACATCATTAGTGCAACAACACAATCAAAGAGTTTAATTGTACCTGCTGAGGTAGATTCGTTTCTCGGTCAGCTGTCCTGCTCCGTACTGGGGGTGATTATCTGGCTCATTCCTCACCACCTCCACCCCCTCTCCCCCACCACTCTGCTCACAGCTGTGCTTACTGATCATGTACAACTGCCCAATCCTGTACTGGAGCCCGAGGAGAGGTTTAGGATGAGGTTTATGGTGGAGAGGACGGGGATGGCGTGAAGAGAAAAGAGAGAAAGAGAGAGAAATGTGGTGAGGAAATGGTAAACACAAAGCAAAAATCTCCCTTGTCCTCCTAATCCTCAAGATGCCGTCCAAAGGGACACATTTAGAGTGCGGCTTTAGTTGCATTAACCAAGTGTTTGTCGATTGTGGTCATCCTGCGTTATAACAGGGCACATAGGTTCTCATGTTCATCTACCATAAACATGTAGCCTTTGAAGTAACTCACTCATTTATTCAGCTTTTTTTTTTTGCAAACAAACAAAATAAATATGAATTTGCAGTGAACTCAAAGCCATATCCAAATAACAGGCACTGCTGCTTGATTCAGTTCTCAGAGGTTTTGCAGCTATAGCCTCTCTCGTCTCTCGGTCTGGTACTGGAGTACTGCATTTTTCACTCCTCTATTCTGCTGCTGCATTGTTTGGAGTATGTTTTAATTCACTGCTTGTCATTTATCTGCCATTTTTAGTTGCTTTTTTATATTTAAATTACTTCAACATTTTTCTACAAATAAATTTGAACCATAATAAGGGACTGCATCTTGACTGCTGCATTTAACTAATATGCACATTAATAAGTCAATCCAGTTGATCCGTCTGGAAACAATTAGTGCACATTCGATACAGAGTTTCACTCTTCACTCCTCTCTATATATCATTATCCAACTGTTTTCTCGAGCCACTGTAGCTGCTGTTCAGACAAGTTGTATTCTTAATCTTAACTTTTTGGGAGTATTTTAAAGACTGGAATTGGCATTTAAGCTGAAGGAGGCCAGACCAAATTTCTCATGCAGGATAATAATGGATATGAGGACTTAAATAAGAAAAAAATCCACCCATAACAAATCAATAAAATGCACGTCTCATTGAAGAAATTGTAATACCCATCTGCCACTAAGAGGAAGTAATGAGAATGATGGCAGAAAATCCTCCTGGCAGCAGGTTCAGCTTTGGTTGCTGAGTCCGATTTTGTCTTGACAGGCACTTACTCAGGGCTGCTTAGGCACAGGCTTTGTATTTGCTCTTCATTTTTAAAATCTTAGCCATGTGCTGTGTATAAATATTTTTCCTAAAGTGACCATTTCAGATATCAAAAAATTAATTTGGCTAGTGAGAGTGATTTCCTGGTGTCTAAATTAGGGGAAGGGACTTTGTTCTCTGCTGCAGCTCCAGTTTGTGCATGCTGATGAGGGAGTATTTTGTGTTAGTTAGTCTAAAGAGGACAAGGCCTTTGGGCTTCTGGAGTATCTTGAGCTAAGCCTGATACAATCAGTGTATTTAAAAAAACAAAAAACTCACACAATAATTCTTTTCATTTCTTGCGCTGCTGCTGCTGTTGCTTGTTCTCATCTCTTTTCTCCCTAATCTTGTTTCTATTTGCATTTTTCTGTTTGCTGCAGTTGTAAATCACTTGGTAAACTTTTGTTTATAATGTCATGAAAAAGCTGAGAAATGGTACCATAAACCACTTCGCTGTTCTGCTGTGACCACCATAATGCAATTCATTTTGTTGCCCTATATTGTTGTGGCACTAAAGCATTATTCTAATTAAAAGCAGAAACAGAGAAAGATTGGGAGGAAGAGAGAAAGAGGATGGCAGACATCAGATTGCCATCCTTCACTGTGCTCTGCTGACATCATGTGACACTCCTCCTTCTTGTTCCAATTACCGTGGAATGTCAACATTCAATATTTACTTACTGGATATTCACAGGATTTAATTAATCATAGTGATGGGTGCTTTAACACCATCTTAAAGCTTTCTTCCCCTTTTAGGAAAAACGAAAGAAGGAAGCTGAAAGTCTTTCTTTTCTTAAATCACTATTATATACAGTATACTACATACAGGTCGGGAGGGATTGTTGTCAGCTCTTGGAATGTGTTTCCTCTTACTGTTTCGTTTTACAGGCCAGGATTTGCTTTACAAGAAATGTCGTCAGACTACAAATATAGCACGTTATCAGGACAATGAAATGATTCATAATTGAAATATTTACCATTAAAAACACTGACAGCTTTTGTTTTTGATCGTCAGCAAAAAACATCACAAAAACAACAATGACAATCAGAGGTGGAAAATTTGTGTTCAACGTTTCATAGTGGCGATATACACTTTATTAGATACACCTGTTCAACTAGTCCTTAAAACATATATCGAATCAGCCAATCACATGAGAGCAACTCAGTGCATTTAGGAATGTAGACATGGTCAAGATGAGCTGCCAAAGTTCAAACAGAGCATCAGAATGAGGAAGACGGGTAAAGCAAGGGACTTTGAATCTAGCATGGTTGTTGGTGCCAGTCAGGTTTTCCGGAGCTGCTGATCTAGTGGAATTTTCCCCCATGGTGATCTGTAGGGTTTACAGGAAATGGTCCAATGAAGAGCATCTTTTCTGCATATGAACGCACAACATGAACCTTGAAGCAGACAGGCTACAGTTTCAGAAGACCACACCTGGTCCCACTATTTTGGCATACTATGGGCCCCTTAGTACCAACTGAGCATCGTTTTAATGTGGCAGCGTGCCTGACCTTGCTGATCCCTTTATGAGCACAGTGTACCCATCTTCTGATGGCTGCTTCTAGCAGGACAGTGCGCTATATTATTTTATTTTATTAGTCCTTTATTTATCCAGGTAAAAATCTCATTGAGATTAAAAATCTCATTTCCAAGAGAGACCTGGCATCATGGCAGCAAAAGTCAAAAACACATGCACCACATAATAGCATAAAAACATATCACAGAGCTCAGATCATCTCTGAGTGGTTTCTTGAACATGACACTGTACACAAATGACCTTCAGTCATTGTCGTGTGTTGGGAGGGGAGATTCTCATCATGAACGTGAGCTGACAAATCTGCAGCAACTGTGTGACACTGTCATGTCAATATGGACCAAAATTAGTTTTTCTGAGCCTTTTTTGAATCTACGCTATGAAGAATTAAGGTCATAATTCTTGGAGTTTAGGCAAAAATTATCTGAGAAACTACTTGACATAGTTTTTTCTTTAAAAAAACAAATGACCTCAACGTGCACTTTGGTTTATACTGTATGTATATCTGTATTTATTTGACCCTGACTCTTAGCTCTGCACACAATTACCTATGTACCCGGACCTAGAGTATGTGTACAAATGTCAAATAAAAGATTTGATCTTATCTTATCTTTATCTTCAAAGTTAAAAATGTCACATTGATTCATTGTTGTAAAGCAATAAAAATACAATCTTCTGAGAAGTCTGAATATTTTTTATGGGGCACAGTATGTTACTGTGACACTGTCTTTTTCACACACAGACTGTCTCTGAGAGGTGTCTTTCAAATATTTAATTAATTAAAAGTGCATTAATACTGTACTTCAGTGAAGTATTTGAGTAAATGTGCAAAAAAGTTACTTTCCACCGTGAAGTCTTATCTAGTCTGCGCTCTCATACAATGGTGCTAGGCAGCGTAAGATTAACAGTACCCTAGTGTAAGGGCTTTGGTGAGGGAGGACCAGTGGGGGGCCAATCATTTTTCATACACATCTAAACTGTTGTAAAACCTCATAGACCCAAATAGCAACAAACATAATTATGATCGCTGTGAGCGTGAATCCTGTTTCCAACATTTCATGAAAGATTATTTGTGGTTGAACACAGCAATGCTGAAAACACAGACAAAGAGCATGGTTGTGTGAGGCCTTCTTTTCTGTAGCGACTGAGAGCCATGAACAAGTTTGAACACTGCAGTTTCCTCCCTGCCAAGAGTATAACCAAGATCGTAGACACACAAAAGCCTGTGTTCCTCACTTTGAAATGTAGTTTCAAAAGTTTTCTTTACAGATACAAGTTTTTTTATTTAATTAACCACGAAAGTGACTGACAGTTTGCACACTGCAGAACTCCAATTTTCTTATTTATTACATCTCGTAGCGTGTGATGTTTCGTGCCCACCTGCTCTTCATCAGACAGTAGAAACACAGGTCAGCATGACCGTGACCACTGGCAATAATTTAATAATCAGACAGTGTCTTATATAGGAGAACCCTTTGATAAATAACCCACAGTTCATACGTATTGCTTTGGCCTAAATCAGAAAAAAATTGGAACAGAAAATAACTAAAACAATCCCAGCAACAAATAGAAGAAAATATACATCACGTCTTAAGCAATATCTAACAGTAAAATGACTGAAACAAATGGTTAGATGACGATTTGTATTTCTTTAGTTAATCAAAAATAGATGGTGCAGGGCTCTGTGTATCCTGTCTGTTCTACAGCAAGTGTCTGGGTTAATATGGCTGAATACATTAATGGGGATATATAATTAAGAAGAGTTTGAGAGCCATTGCTCCAAGTTATTTTTAACATGTGCATGTGGAAGAAATAGAAAGTGAATCACCAACACAATTGACACACCTGCCTACCACCTGAGCCACTATCACCTGCCGCCCTTTTTTTTTTCTTTGGCTAAAGCAACACAGAACATTTTTCGCCACGGTGCGGGTGTGCTGTGCATGTCGGACTTGAAAATCAACACTGTTCACTTTAATAGTGGAGCAAAGGTCTGTTGCGTGGTAGCTATTATGATTTGATATCTCCTCAAATAAGCTGCAGTTAAACTCACATTACACTTAAGTGAAAGAGGATTTGCTGCAAGCTCGAGTTCTGTGTGCCCTGTCCTGATACTGTAAATCCTATTTTGGACTGCTATTTGTCACTGTCATTGTTGTGGTAACAGGTAGAAAGTAAGCTGGCTGGGGGTAGTGGAGACAACAAGGACATTTCTTTTTGAAGGACACTTTGGCGCAAAACAACCTCGTCCGCCTACCTTTTCCCTCTCCAGCGGGATCTCTTTGTTTGTCAACCCGTGGGCCTAATGCCTTTGAGTTGGGATCTTAACCAGTCTGACTAGTTTGAGCTTGGCGCACTAAAGCAAATGTAGAACGTGCAGTGCTGTCCAGGTGTTGTACGCTTGGCTCATCGCTCTATCCCAGTGTGCAAAAAGCTCCCACAGGGCAGCTGCGGGATGTCTCAGTGCTGTGTTGGCATTTTGTCTTATCAGTACGTTAACACCTTCACGATCGCAAGTAAACAATAATAAAAAATAGACCAAACAAAACATTGCCACACTCAAAATCACCAAAAATTTTTGTTCTTCACTTTTAAGTGGTGGGAATTGTGTGGGAAAGACAAACACACTTACCTCATCCACAGTCAGTGGCATGCATATGCGGTACTCTTTCATCAACATGGTGCTGATAGAGAAGTGTCTTTTTTTCTTTTTTTTGGGAAGTAAACAGTGGGATCGTGCTTGAGTCTGTCTATCTCAGCTGACTCGGTTGCATAGTAGACAAACTCAGGCAGGCAGCACACCACCACAGTGACCTCCTTTTTTTTCTTTTTCTTTTTTGGTGACGCTCTTCTTCTTTTGTTTTTGCTGATGTCAGTAAACCGTGGAGTTAAGTCCAGTGTTCTCTGTCAATGAGTGTCTGCAGTTTTCTTACTTTCCCTCCCTCGCTCACTCCTCAGAGCCTCGTCTCTCCCTTCTTGTTTCGCTTCCTCAATTTAATCTCCTGGACTTTTTTTTTTGAAACTGCTGTCTCTTACTTTTTTTCTTGCTACTCCCTCCTTCTCCTCCTCTTCTCAGCTGCACCTTCTGTTTGCTGTTTCTTTCTCTTTCTCTCTTTCTTAGTTTCTGTTTCCTTTCTTTCTGCTCCAGTGAAAAAGTAGTAATTAGTGCTGAGGTAAGATGTAAACCTACTATCAACAGCCCTGCCTGTCCTTTCCCGTCCGTCCCTCTCTGTGCTTTGTTTAATTCCTCCTCGTGTGTAACCTTGCTGTCTGCTCGGTGCTCCTCCCTTTCCACTCAGCCACACTCCACTGCTTTCAGTTTCTCACAAATTCCTTTGCGGCTTCCCTCTTTATCTTTTCTTTTTCCCTCCCCCTCCTCCTTCTCTCCCTCCCATAGTATCCACTCCCCGCCCACTATACTTTACCACCTCTTCACCTGCGTCACCCCCATCCTCCCCTCCCTGCCTCAGATCCTTATCTGTTCTTTCTTCTCTGTGGCCAAAACTGCTGTCAACAATAACACTCGCATCTTTCTATATCTGGCATCTGTGCTAGTCCAAATTTGAAGCACATTCCTCATTCCTCCACTCAGGTTATGACAGCACTCAGGTTATATGAATGGCCGACACAGAGGGGTAGCTAGACAGGGCCATTGGATTAAGTATTACCAAAGCCATGAGAGCTTCCATTATGCTCAGCAGCAGACCCACTTACATTGTATTACCTCATGACCTTCAGCTGGGTTTAATTGAATCCGTGTTTAGTCACTGAATAGTGAAATCGAAGCAGTTATAATTTCTCGTCCGTGCCCATCCACGAGCCAAGGCCCGCTTTCTTTTTAAATGAGCAAGAACTGACGGTGGCTGCCAAGTCCCACCCCCGAGAAAATATAAGAAAAGCAGATGTTTTGTTTCTCTGGGATCAATCTGACAGGGGCCAAAACCAATAACTGGCTCCTGGATTCCTCCTCTCAGGTGGAATTCACCTGCTTTTCTTAGTGTGCCCCGAGACAGGACCGGAGTGGCTCGCTTCTCCACATGTCTTCGCTATCATCCGCTCTGCAGTGAAAGAGCGCTGAAAACAAATTCCTTGTGGGGCTCACTCCTATCTTATCAGATCAGTATTTAGAGAAGGGAAGCCACTTCAGAGAGCTAAGGTGTGCTTTGCTCATCTCTACCTTGATTTTTTTTTTTAATTTTCCCCCCCACATTCCACACAGAGCTCTGACAGCACATGCATTGTCGTAGTTTAAAAGGATGATCGCTGGTGACAGATGTGTGTATTCAGCAGTTGATCCAGTTAAATAATCCTTTGATTATTTAACTGTTGTTTGGGGGTTGTTGGGGAACCATGGTGAGGAATGGTGGCACTTTGAGATGATGGATGACACGTGTTTACTGTAGTCTAGGCTTCTTTGAAAAATCTGAATCAGAGTTGGATCTGTTTACTGTACAATTCAGTAAACATCATTTCTTGTACAACAGGAAATGATGTTTACTGAATTGATGGAAAGACATGCAACAAATGCCCAATTTAGACTCTGTAAATGATGGATAATAGCTCCTGGCGTCTGAAAAGTGAAGCCAGCATGGGAGTCTTTTAAACCTGTCTTCTAAGCATTGGCCAGCAGGGGGCGACTCCTTTTGTTACAAAAAGACCTCTAATTGGAGAGAGGTCGACTTTTACGGGCTTAATCATTAGCTTCAGGCCATGGTAAATCCATTATACTTTCTTCTTGTTAAAGTTGGAGAGGGAGACAAATTTATTGGCAAAGGGTTTCAACCACAATTGAACCACAATCCCGTCCGATTTAACGATGGGACTTAGTTAAAGGGGAAAGCAAGGTTCTGCGGTGGTCCTGCTCAGAGCATAGCTGCTTGCTGTCACCAGGGGTGGAGTGGCAGAAACAAACAGTCTATGGGATACTGTTGCTTGTGGTATTGTTGGTCAGGCAACACACAGTGCCATGAAAAAGTATTGTTCTCTTCTTTATTTTTTTGCATATGTGTCACACTTACATATTTCAGATCATCAAATTAATTTTAATATTAGACAAAGTTAACCCAAGTAAATACAACATGCAGATTTTAAATGATGATTTCATTTGTTAAGGGAAAAAAGCTATGTAAACCTACCTGGCCCTCTGTGAAAAGTAACTGCTCTCCCCACCCCCAATTGCGTCCACCTCTGAATGGCTCAGAGAAAACATAATGAAGGTTTTGGAGTGGCCTAATCCAGACTAAAATCAGATTGAGATGCTTTGGCATGACCTTAAACAGGCTGTTCATGCTGGAAAACCCCCCAGTGTGGTCAAATTAAAACAATTCAGCAAAGACAAGTGGGCCAAAATTCCCCCACAGTGATGTGAAAGACTCATTGTCAGTTAGGCTTGATTGCGGTTCTTGTTGTCAAGGCTGGCACGACCATTTATTACTTTTTCACATACAGCCAGGTTGGTTTGGACAGCTTTTCCCCTTAACAAATGAAATCAGAATTTAAAAACATTTATTTTTACTCAGGTTATCTTTGTCTGTTACTAAAGTTTGTTTGATTTGAAACATGAAAATGTGTCAAATATGTTTTAAAAATCTAAGAAATCAGGAAGGGGGTAAATACTTTTCCTGTACTGCACTGTCCGTTGGAGCTGACATTTATGCTTCTCATGCTGTATTTTCAAAATTTTTTGCACTTTTAACATTCATGATGAGCTCTACTGTTTCCTCCTTCCATCTTCTGGTCCACTTTCCAACCAATCGCCATCGTCATCCACATCAGTCTTCGCGCTATTGGTTTGTATGACTGGACACCAGCACGTCCATGTAGGTTGCATGTGTAGGCTTTATGTAGGTAAATACCCAGGCACAGACACAACTGCGAAACCATAAATTCACCATAATCAGTGGTTTACTAGTCCTTAGTTTATCTCATCTGTAATCAGGATACTTTACCTGGAGAAAACCATGTGATCCACAACCATTTGCATTTATACTTGATATTAATAAACCTGGAATCAGCTTCCACTGTGATAACATCTCAATAAACAAATTATTTGGACAAGGCTGACGGACTTAAAACACAGTAGCTGCTTTTACATACAAACTCCTGTCTAGAAATATTCTGTCTGGATTAAGGGGAGGTGCTGCCTGAAGTACAATTCATAGTACTGCATTTGTGGCCATTTACGTAGGTATTTGTCTATGCAGAGTTAAGGTAGCAACCTATACAGACTTGCTTTTATCCTCCAAAAAACCAAATGTGTAGCTCACAGTGACGGTCAAATGATGATTATTTAAAATGTTGGCTGGAACAGGAAGTGAGAAACTACAGTTCACTATGAAAAGCAATATGAGAAGTGTAACCAGTCACCTCATTGGACACTATTTTTAAACTCTGCTTCACTGCACTACAAAAAGGTTCCTTGTCGTTTATGACCCTCTGTGTGTTTTTGGTGAAAGCGACCAACAACAGCACAAATATGAACAAGAGTAACCCACAGACCTGTTGTTTATAACCTTGCCCCCTTGGGACGGTAAACAACATACAGTTGATGTTCTGCAAAGAAGTGTGTAGGACCAATGCACAAGTGTCCTGGTCCCTTGAGTAGAGAGCATGCAGGAAGCAGCAAATTCAAGAATTGCTGCCACTAATTTTAAAAAAAAAATAATGGAGGTTGACTTACTACTGGAAACGTTTACTGGGCATCTTAAGCAAAAAGGGAGCGGTGAAAGTTAAATAACATTTCAACCTGGTGTAAGCATGTGGTCCCAGTTTATGATGATCACACCAGATTACAATTTAATTCATTCCACCTCTGTGGTTTCAATTCAATTCAATTCAATTTTATTTATATAGCGCCAAATCACAACAATAGTTGCCTCAAGGCGCTTAATATTTGTACAGTAGATCGTACAATAATAGATACAGAGAAAACCCAACAATCATATGACCCCCTATGAGCAAGCACTTTGGCGACAGTGGGAAGGAAAAACTCCCTTTTAACAGGAAGAAACCTCCGGCAGAACCAGGCTCAGGGAGGGGCGGCCATCTGCTGCGACCGGTTGGGGTGAGAGAAGGAAGACAGGATAAAGACA
>VVHJ01036252.1:0-10430 GCA_015107715.1 Tylochromis polylepis | reverse complement strand
CACACACACACACACACGCACACACACGCACACACACACACACGCACACACGCACACACGCATGCACACACACAAACACACACACACACACACACACACGCACACACACACACACACACACACACAAACGCACACACACACACACACACGCGCACTCACACACACACACACACGCACACATGCGCACACACACAGCAGCCACACTCATTAGTGCCGGGCAGACCTGCTGTTGGATGGAGCTGAAACGCCAGCTCAAAGAGCCTCTCTCTCTCTCGCTCTCCTTCTCCTCCATTCTCCCCTGGTGTCTCTCGCCCGCCTCTCCCTGCTCCATCCTTCTCAGCCAAATTGGCCCTCTGTTGTTTTCCCGTTCCTCCTTTCACTTCTCCCGCTCTCGTCCCTCCATCCTTTATCTTTTCCCTCCACTTCTTCCCACGTTTCATCCTCCCCTTGTTCCTTATTTCCTCTCCCCTTCGCGGTCCTCCCCTCCAATCCTTGCTCGTCTCTGCTCCCGTGGTGGAGGGCTGATTTGGAGGATTAGGCCGGTGGCAGGGTTGTTGCTGTGTCAGTCTAACAGGCAGGGATCTGGACCAGAGCTCAGTCCAAATCCCTTCCTCCACGCCTGCCTGCCTGGCCACCGAATTAGCGGCTTCCTCTCCCTCGCTCCCTCTTCCGCCTTTCATCTCGCTCATCCTTTTCTTTTTCCATGCCTGTCTTCCCCTCCTCCTCTATGTTCTTCATCACCGTCTGGTGTCCGCGGCATATTTCCATCCCACTTTTTCTCATTATTTATGGCTCTCTTCTGTCCTGTATCCTAAAAAAAAAGCACTGCGAGCCTGCTTACTGAGAGTATTACATCCTGATATCTCAACCAAGAAATATGATCACATCACCTCACTGTGTTAGCTCTTTTTTTAACACCAGCTGTCACTTTTTCATTTTAAATCTGGTCCTTTCCTGCCTGCTTACCGTTTAACCTCAAAATCACAACCAGAAATCGTTATTTTTTTATTAAAAAGTCCACGTTTAAACCAGAAAATCATGTGTGATGCTGTTTGCTCTCTTTGTATGCTGAGAAAACACCTTAAAAAAACAAACTCTTAGCTGGCTTAAAACATGTCACTCTTCCTCATAACCCAATCCTTCTTAAAATATCAGGGGGCCAAATGCTCTTTTTTAATTGCAGCTCAAGGCGAGTGTACAGTCAATCTGCTCGGATAAGTGAGCTCTTCCTTCAGCCTCGGGGGAGCAAATAGAAGCAGGTTAGGGCCGCTTTACTGAGGTTTTTTTTCAAACATGCAATAGACCACAAAACAGAGAAGCTTGGCAGATGTCAGCGACATTTCTGTAAAAAAGAAATAATAAAAAGGCTGTGACGACACAACCAGCTGAGGAAACCAGGATAAGGATAGTCGTGTGTTATTACAACACTGGACAGAATTTAGACTACTTAATTCAGACTTACACTTTGCATTATTAGGGGCGTGGCCTCTTTGACTGAAGCCTGTCTGCTAGGCTTCACCTGAGCTAAGCTAACACTGAGGACCAAATATAGGCAGACATGTTGACCCATGTGAGCAGGTTTGCAGTCTTAGAGCCCCTAAATTGAGTTTCTGCTTCGTTTACAGTCCGCGTCTTTATCTCAGTCCCACCTCGGTTGTATCTGCTCTTAATGTTTGGCCTTCTGTCTGGATTTACCCTCCAGCTGCTCAGCCTCTGCTTGTGACTTCCACAGAGCTGTTTTGCATCCGACCAAAGTACTGCAGAGGAAGTTCCTTTAAACGACTGCTGATGAAAAGAGATCTCAAAGGTAAGCCAGTCATGTGATGCAAAACTTGTGGAAAAGCAAATGAAAATATTCTTTTCATTTATTTATTGGTGGTCCCCTTTACTTCTCCTCAGGATGGGGAGAAGTGTGCACACATATATTGGCACGTCTCAATATTTTCCTCTGACTTTCTTCTTAGTGCTCGGAGGCCAAATTGGATAAAAGTGGTGAATGAAAACGACTTTAAAGGCTCTGACTGTGGAGCTGGTGTCTGAGCGGTCCCGCTTTGGTTTATCTCATGCATGTGTGCTGCTGTAGCATGGGGAGGGCGCTCTGCAGGTTTCTGCCAGCAGTCCTCTGAGCTACAGGTGGCAGTAACTCTGCAGGCGATGCAGCAATGGAGAAAAGTCCCATTACCTCTGCAGTGCTCCAAATACTTCAGAAATCATCTTTGCAAATGATTTATGAGGAAGGAAATGCACTCATCATGCTGCTCAAGGATGCACACATGTTCTGCTGGATGTAAACATAGCTTTGATTCGTGTACAGGAACATGCCACAGAGTGCATCGGTGTGCCAGCGGATCCTCGGCGGCATCAATCCGGCTGATGAGAGCCGCCGTCTGAAATATTTAGTGCATCCTTTGTTTGAGCAGGTAGGCTCGTCGAGATCAACAGAAAGCTCCAGAACGACGTTCGTAGCAGCATGCAGCTTATTTATACGTATCTTTTCTACCTTCACAAATTGACGTCAGCGTCGACTTCCAACAAATTTCATCCCGGGGCGTCACGGAGAAGCTGCCCGCTGGTGTCGGGACGTTGGCGTGCCGGCTGTGGCAGAACGGGCTGCAAAGCGATACCAGCACCATTTTAGAGACCTGCGAGTCCACAGCAGGATGCTGGAGGGGCACCAGTCTGCTGTGTTACATCCAGGTTTAGGTGAAGACTGTGGGGAGGGGCAACAGTAACCCCTGCACTGTTGTGCGCCTGATTGGGGATTTCTTTATACGTTCATGAAACAGTGAGCTGTCGCACAGACTGACAGTACTGATCTCTTATCTCAGATCTCTTATAAGTTACCATGGCGATGATCCCCAGAAACAGGTGAGTTAAGGTTACCTGGCTCATCTGTGAAACACACCTCAGCACTTCAGCTCGACTGCTTGCTGGTGAGGTTAAGAAGATCCAGATAAGTGAAAGTTATCCTGGTGTGTTAAACAGCTTCCCCGACTGAACCCGAGGAGCCGCACTCCCATGAGTCTTTGCTCTTTTGAGTTTGAGACACATCTCTTGTGAATCTTTTCGAGCTTTTTGCAGCTTCCAGGCTGAAAACCTGTCCTGCTATAATGAGTGCAGGCTTTTTGTTTGCTTGTGACCTCCCGCCATCTGAAATGAGCGACAGATTAGTACAAACGGATCAGCGAGCGTGATCAAATCTTTGTTTAATAATTAGATTCATCACCAAATAACTGGAGTTCAGTCGGTTGGTGTTGGTTGGCGGCGCTGCTGCTGCTGAGCCGAGTGTCTCGCCGTGGTCCACAGTGGAGACGGGCACACTCTCACTTCATGGTGCTCTGTTACTGTCTCTGCCTCAGCGGGCCGGGCCCAGGGGAGGGGAGCAGGTTACAGTGATGCTGTCTGAAGGACACGAGGACACCGAAACTGTGAGTCACAGAGAGGGATGGAGGAGGTGAACACGGGACGACGGCGAGCTGGGACAGCTGAGCGCACAACTCATCATGAAGCTGAGGATCAGGACTTTCTCACAGCCGGTAATCCAAAGCAGCAGTGACTGACCTGGTGCTGCGGACGCATCATCTCAGACGCTCTCGGGGCCGAAGTTCGCTCTGTTTTCTGGCATTTGTCTCCCCGTAAACCTTTAATAAGTGCAGTTAAACCCCAATCCTCCGTCTTCCTGTGATAGTGTTTCCATCAGCCCGGGCAGCACGGTATCAGCGAGGACGTCACCAGCCCTCCAATCATCGCTGCTCTTTAGTTTTTCTCTTCATTCACATCCAAACTTCTGGCAGAGTGTGTCTTTTAATTTGAATAATTTTTGGTACATTTGGCATTTTTGTGGAATTTATTCATATTTTTCAGAAAAACAAATCACACTGATGATGTGGAGGTCTCAAAAACTCCCAAAGCCTCGCGTCAAATATGAAACACTTGGCGTTAAAGGCTCAAAGTGTCGCTCTCGACTGTGTGTCTGCGGTAACGCAGCGAAGCAGCTTCAGCACTGAGCATCTATGTGGTCTGAGCTGCACGCTTCGTTGCGTGGTGAGAGATGCATGCGGCGTGCACAGGTGATTTTGCAACTTGGGGAACATTAAATATGAAATGTCTGCATGAAAATTATTCATCAATAACCTTGAGGGCTGCACGAATTACAGAGTTTTCCAGGACAAACATGGGAGCAGGAAAAAATGTGCATGAGAGCAAGACTACTACAGGTCTGCTCAGAAATGAAAGCAACAACGGGCTGTGAGCGACGAGAATGAAAAGAAAAAGCGAAAACAACAAAATAAAGAGACAAGAATGTGAAGCAGGTACCTGTGTGGAGGTCAGGTATGAGCTTTGTGAGGGGCGCACAGCAGCAACACAGCAGGAACAATGTGAAGTTCAGGTCACCACTTATTCAAACTATTCACATCCAGAGTCAGAGTTATTTCTCTAAAGCTCAGCACAGAAAAGTGAAATGACTGATTCAGACTTTGTTGTTAAAGATCTCAGAGCACAGACTGAACTACACCTGCTGCAGAAACAAACACGTTCTGCTCTCTCTGGAGAATTTCCCCTTCATGAATTCTGTTTAAATTGTATAAAGATTTAAAGTTTGCATTACTGGGGGCGTGGCCTCTTTGACTGACAGGTGGATGGTGACACAGGCGGCCATAGCAGCTAGCTGTCTGCTAACTGGACCTCTGGACCGTGTTTGTGCTGGTGGAGCCTTCTTAATGACATCATGTGACCAATAATATGGCTGCTGTGAAGTCACTGTACTAACAGAGCGTCCAGGAAGGCGGAGCTTTAGTTTGAGTGAGAGATTCGGGGATGTTATGTGGATCTTACTGGGCGACAGCTTGGTGGCTTTTATGTACAGCTTATGATCCAAAATTAACTAGTAACCTTAACCTTAAGTATGACTTTAGCAGAATATCACGATGAGTCCTTCATTTTTAAATTGTGTTGAACTGATTTTAACGAATGTGATGTTTATCTGTGGAACTAGAAGGGGACTCGTTTTTATTCCTGTACTAGGTCAGCTTTGCATGATTCACAGTTCATAATAATCCTTTTTGTCCTTGGCATAGCCCTGCAGTTCGTCCTCTGTGTGAAACAAGCCCTTTTGGCTCCTCCGCCCTATTAAAACAGTTCTTTTCTGATTGGTTGCTCCTTGTAAACGGGTGGGTGGGGCTTCCATCCATGATGTCATACATATGCAAGAGCAGAAAAAACACGCCTGAAACCGTGTGTTTAGAGCAGTCTGAGCTTTTAGCTTACTGCACGGACGCTGGGGGCACAGGAACTGCAGATATGTGACAGGAAGTGAGGAGAATCGCACCAGAGAGCCAGCTTACTAATGGACGACCTCATTTCTGTAAATTTTATCTTGAATAATATGAATTAAGACTGTTTTCTGTGGTCAGGGACACAGAAGTGAAGCGTGTTGAGGAATCGCTGACGTGTGTGGTTGTAGTCCCAGCGGGGTGTTTGTTAAAGGGCGGGGGGGCGGCGAGCCTGGCATTTACTCACACGGCCGGCAGACACGCTAGATATACAGGAAGAGTCGGCAGATCAGAGGGAGAGCGGGCGCAGAGCGGCGTCAAACAGACATGAAAGACGATGTTGATTTTTCTCACACACACACGTTCCTTTCACCTGTGTGCCAACAGCTGTTTGATCAGAGCTCACCGGCGATGAAATGTGCTCTGGGTGCGTTTGTGCTCCAGCGGAAAGCCAAAAAAAACGAACACGGGAGTGTCTCAAAGCCCACGGGCTGCATGAAAGAGAGTGCTGACGGTGACAGAAAAACACCCCGACGGTAGCTCGGGTCTACCGGGGATCACATGTACAGAATTAGACCTGGAAGTTGCTGGAGGTAAGGAATGATGTCACCATTGCCGGGAACAAGACATCAACATCGCGGCGTACGTCTGCTAAACCAGCGCGGTTCACGAAGCTGCGGTGAGGGGCTCGAGCTGCTGCAGAGCTTCCTCCACATCACCGAACGATCGAGTTTCAGAGAAAAATGAACCTCGATGGAAGGACCCTCCTCAGAGCGCGCCCAAACGCAGCGATTCATTTACTCAAACTCAGAACAGAAAGAAAGGCAGCAGCCTGTGTTCAGAAAAAACCAAAAACATTTGATTTAAATAAAAACCCACAATGGTGGGAGGAAACAAAGAGAAACTGGCGTCTTTTCCCCACTCTAACCGTGTTTACTGGCGTTCCAGTGTTTCTCTGTCGGACACACTCGACCAAACAACAAATACAAAATTAAACAAAAAGGAAGTTAAAAATCTAAACGTCTGGTTGGATGTTGGAGCACTTCAAATAAATAAATGAATAATCCAAAAAGTAGCTATATTAATACTGAAACAAAGAAGAGAAGAAGGTCAAACACTCCCTCCAAACCAAACGTAGACAGGAAAACAAGCACGTTTACCTTGTCAGGTATTAGCAGTGTGCGCAGGTGGTTAACAATATTAGCAGCGGTGCTGAAGACGCGTTCTGAAGCTGTGCTTGTGGCTGGTATACACAGACGTGCGATGTGTGACATCGTGTATTTTCCACCAAGCCAGTGGATCTTCTTCTCCGTCTACGACCTCCTCGCTGAGGCAACAGTCCATTTCTATCTGCGCCTTCTCCTCCAGTGTGTAATCCGTGCATGATTACACTGCTCCGCCCATCAAAAAGTCTGCGCGTGCGCAAATATATCGCCTGTCGTCGGTTATTGGACTGACGATTGTCGGTTGGAAAATTTTTACATATCGCCCAACCTTAATCCACAGTCAGCATACCCGAGACGCTGCTGCTGTCACTGGAAGCACCACAGAACGTGGACACGGCCATCGTGACGTCACCCGGTAATCAGTGATGAGTCCTCAGCACGAGCGTTTTCATGGACGCGTAACGGTCACACCTCCTTTCTCACTCCAGTGCTGACCAGAGTTTACAAACAGAACTTCTATTCTTATTCAGTATGACCTGAAAGCAGCGAGCGAGACCGTGAACTCATCAGGAGAGAGTTTGCTGAGGTCACAGAAAAAGGGGAGGGGCCGCTTCTTCAGATTTTTGTAGAGCCAGATGTCTTTGTGCAACCTCCAGGATCTCCTCAGCTGCACTCATGGACACATAACTGTGGTGGGGTGGTCCGCGGTGCCGCTGCAGGGGAGGCGGACGCACCCGAGCAGCATCCGCAATCACGCCTCGCCGGCTTAAAGTCTGCGCGCTGACTGTTGTGGTGGTTGTTGTCGTTGGTGAAGGGTTCAGCGAGCTGAAAAGCTGCAGCTGTGTGTATGTGTAACGTGACAGCAACCGTAATGAAAGATGCTGCAAAGCATGGATGTGTGGTCGGGTCTGCCGTGGGTTTATTACAATAACGTTACAGCCACGCTCGGAAAACCGTTGTTTGGACTCTGCGGCTCGGCCAGTGCGATGAACGTGCGATCTTGTTGCTTCTGAAACGGCTCCTTTGGAGACGGGGAGCACTCGCAGTCTGCTGACAGTCTGCAACCGAATGGAGCCGAGGAGTCGAGTTACGTGCAATCTGTTTGTGATAAATCAGTGAAAGTGTAAGTTAAGTACTTACATTCAGAGTCCTCACAGATAAAAACACACCAAAAACAGTGCCGTAGCTGCTGCAGGACGGCGATTTAACTGCAAAGTGCTGCAAACAGCTGACAACCAGGTGAGCTGAGCCCCGTGTTATTCCAAGGACACTCGGTGTAGGCTGTACTCACTCGGGCTGACTGTGTGTTTTCATTAGACGGCAGTTATTTGTCTGAGAGTGACCGCGGTCAGCCTAAATCACCCCACAGCTCCCACTGGATGACCTGAGCCATCAACCTCTGAGTGACCAGTTTGTTGCCATAAACTAAACGAGTTCTTTCACTATGAGCTTGTTATCCTCTCTTTACTCTGATGCCGTAATCTGCTCTGAGCCAGCGTTAATCTCACTGATTTCATCAACAACCTGTTTTTTCCAAAAACAAGTCGATAAAAACTCAAATCTAATGCGTGAGTTTAAGAGCCACGATGAAATGGATCGACACTTTTACTGACGAATAAAAATGAGAGACGAGATCCAACCAGAACGAATTACAGGTTTGGAAGTGATGTAATCAGAGGTGCGGTCAGGTCAGGCGCCCCCGAAAGCCTAAAATATCAACGTGTGCGAGGACAAGACGAGCGGGCGTAAGGACGCATTTCACATCTGATGCTGGAAAATGAGAGGCTCTGTAAACTGTGTGGAGCGACTCTGAGCGGTGACAACACCACAAACGTTTAGAGTCAGTCTTCTATAATCATGTGACATTTATTCATCTGAAACGAACATAATTTAAATCCTTAAATTACGATTAAAACTAAGTCATGTTGCAGGATCATGTTTGAGGATCTTTGTGAGTCTCAAGTCTTCTTTCATCATGCTGCAAAGCAATAATTCATCATAAAACAGGGTTTAACTCTCGTGCAGACGCTTTTCATGAAACACACGGGTCAACCGTGACCCTCATAATCAAATCCAGTGTTTCAGCACTAAATGTATTTCTGATAAAAGCTTTGATTTCCTGCCCGCCTGCTTAAAATCCTGAAAACGTCGTGAAGGCAGTGTGAGGGTGAATCGGGGCTGTGGAACATTTTAAAGTTCTTTGCTGCAATTAGGAGCCAACTGCCCGCCGGCTTCATGAAAGATTTACACGGGGAAGCGATTTAAACCGCTCAGGGTTTTAACTACAGACCTGCTGCTCACCTTTAGCAGTGCACACATCACTCCTGCACTCCTGTGAACGTGCATGAAGACAGAAACGCAAAAGCATATTCTCTGATATGTTGCAGCTGTGTCTTGCAGGTCTGTTAAACCTTTTATGTACAACAGTAACTTTATATATCAAGGACTCTTATTGTGAAAGGAACTGGAGGAAATGGGATTTTGACCGTGGTAATGGTGACATTTAACCACACCCTTCACACCAACCTTCTTCTGATTGGCTGCCCTTCATAAACAAACTTTGCACATTAGGCGGGTGGGCAGGGCTTCTGTGGTCACAGCCCATTCTGCATTCATGAGGAGGCCTGAGTGTTCAGAGCTCACAGGGACTACTGTACATACCTCATCACCACAGCTGGACGACTCGATACGAGGAGAAGGTCCACGTTTAACGATTTATTTGTGTTTGCTTCATTTTAAAGTCCTTTATTTCCTCTTAAAGAAACACGAGGCCTCCACAGTGAACAAACCGAGCAGGGCTGCACCATGTGTGGTTCCTCCTGATCTGTGAGCTAATGCTATCACTTATCTCTCCCTCAGATTGCAGACCTGTGGAAACGTAATCCAGAGTGGTGGTATTTAAACTCAGAGGAGCGCACACACACACGCATGTAAACTGATCTAAATTACATGTGCAGGCAGATGTTCACGTGCACATCAGGGCAAATTCACAACACGTGTGTGGGCTGCTCAGCTGCTCCTTAAAGGTAAAAACACCTTCGTGAACATGTTTCTCCCTACGCTATGATCACACACACACACAAATGTATTCATGCGTATTTGGACGCGTTTCTGGATGGATGAACTTCAGCTAACACACTCGTACAGTACAGCAGCCCGTTTACATGTCAGTGCGCTGATGCTGTTGATCTGCATTACAGAGGCAGCTGTGGCTGAGGCCGAGCTATCGCTCCCGTCCGTTGGTCTTTAAAGAGCCCGTGCACTCAGCATGCAAATGATCCTGTGCTCATGATGAAGTTCTCTAAAGGACAACACCTGCAGCTGGGAGAGAGGGCGGCTCTCTGCAGCAGACTCACTGTAAAGTTGTTTCACTCATTACGTGATCACTGATGGCTCTGATCAATAATACATCAGCGCTGCACTGAGACAAACGATCGGCCGCCCACACTGATACACTATTATGTCCACATTTGATTTTGTTCGATTATAGATACTGAAACAGGTTTGATTCAGGTTGGTACGGTTGTTTGTTGTGCATGTGACAGTTAAACAATAATTAAATAATTAATGATTAAAATCATTAAAAGCTACACTTCAAAGCAGCCCTTCACTTTACCTGAATCCTTCCATCTCTCCCCTCCTGATGATGTCACTCCATCTGTTTTCTTACCGTGTTAATTTCATCTTCCTCGTCTCTTCCTCACTTCTTCACAGCTGGTGCAGCAGCAGCAGCCTGCTGTGACTGTGAGGCCTGGTTACCAGTGGTTACCAGTTACCAGTGGTTACCAGTGGTTACCAGTTGAGCTAGCTCCACCTTTTCGTCACTTCTTCCCCACTAAACTTTTCCTACGAGCTGTGTGAGAGCACAGTGTAACCCAGTAGAGAAAACCACTTTTGTTGTTATTCTTTCTTGATTTCTCTTTATTTGTATGCATGTATTTCTACTCTTTTATTTTGAAAAGAAACATTTATTTTGAAAGAAGGAAGTGTG
>VVHJ01036246.1:7364-18847 GCA_015107715.1 Tylochromis polylepis | reverse complement strand
ACAAGTACAACGTTCTGGAATGGCCATCTCAGTCCCCAGACCTGAATATAACTGAAAATCTGTGGTGTGAGTTAAAGACAGCTGTCCTTGCTCGGAAGCCATCAAACCTGAATGAACTAGAGATGTTTTGTAAAGAGGAATGGTCCAAAATACCTTCAACTACAATCCAGACTCTCATTGGAACCTACAGGAAGCGTTTAGAGGCTGTAATTTCTGCAAAAGGCAGATCTACTAAATATTGATTTCATTTCTTTTTTTGTGGTGCCCAAATTTATGCACCTGCCTGATTTTGTTTAAACAATTATTGCACACTTTCTGTAAACCCAATAAACTTCATTTCACTTCTCAAATATCACTGTGTGTGTCCCCTATATGATATATTTAACTGACATTTTTTATCAAAACAACCAACGATTTATACAGGAAAATAATGACTATTAAGAAGGTTGCCCAAACTTTTGCATCCCACTGTAATTGGAACGAGCTGTTGAATTGCCCCGATATACATGTACAATCAGGTCCATACGTATCGACAACAGTTTGGATATAATTTGAGATTTTCCCGCTGTGGAAACTTTTGATTCTATTTCACTTGAATGTCTTAAATATTGTCAGATGAAGAAGAAAGATTTCATAAGAGTGCACCAGGACACACTGGGGCAAGTTGGTCACTGCCTGATGAGTCCAACGATCACTGTCAAATTTTAATTTCCTTCATGTGCAAACAGAAATATCCAAAACGAGACAGCGTGTTGGTGAAATTCTTGGGAAAGTGCTGTGTGTGATACTCCTGTTACCCTGCATCCACTTTTCCACTAACACTTTACCCTGATATTTTGACTCGCGTGGAACAAAAAAGAAGCTCATGCTCAAATTTGTATGTGATGGTTCTTTAGCATTTGTCTTTGTATCTCCGTGAGCTGAGTTCAGATAAGGCCTGCATTTTTCTCTCATAAATGAAATGTGCTGCTGTGAGATTGGAAATTTACTCATTTGCTGCTGAATCACAAAAAATGAGCTGGCTCTGTTCTGAGGCAACCAATGAAACGCATCTACCAGTCAGTCTTTTTGACTGCTTGTTATGAACGAACTGTGTTGGAGCCATTTTTACTGAGATACTGCTACAAGGTAACACACATAATACAGTTTTAATGTGTTCTGCATGGCTGAATAGCTTTAATAATGTTTTTATTCTTCATATCTTAGACAGGGAGTTTTATGCTGTTGTTTTATGAGTGCTCATCTTCCTCTCTCTGTTCTTATGAATAATAAATTTATAGAGTCCCACATACAGTTTTAATGGGGAGGCATCAATCAGTATTTTATATGCCATAAACCTGAAGTACAACTTATGTTTCTGTCCTTATGCATAATAAAATGAAAGAAAACAGAAAAACAATTTATATGATACACTTAGTATGGCTGCTACCGATAATTCCCTATATTAACTTTATTTATTTAAGAGATTTTAAATGGCAATAAAATAGTAAAACCATAAAATATAGAAGGATAAAAAACCTAAAGTCCGGTAAGGGTTTCATTAGTGCAGCCACACTTTACAATAAAACCATGAAATATCCAAAATACTGGGCATCTAATCAGCCAAAGCCCACAGGCAGTAAATACCCACAATGCAATTCACCCAATACAAAAATGAAAACAACAGTTCCAGTTAGTGGTCACTGAGCTGTCTGCATGATTACTACTTGACAGATACATAAACATCTTCGTTTTAACACCAGTAGCTGTGATGAGAGACGACTACAGGAAGGAAACATTTTTCAGCTTCTTCATGTTTCCTTTGCACAAATAGTGACATACAGTGCTGTGAGAAAGTATCTGCTTCTACCTGATTTCATAAAACTTTTACAAATTTGTCACACCTACATGTTTCAGATCATCAAACAAGTTTTATGTTAGACAAAGATAACCTATTTACGCCCTATTTAAGGTCAAGACAAAGCAGCTCAGTCAGATTTAAGTCCAGACTTTGACTCGGCTACACCAAAGCCTTCATTTTGTTTTTTGAGCCATGTTCGAGAGCAGAATTCATGGTTCCATCAATTACAGCGAGTCATGCTGAAGCAGGGAAGCAGCCCCAGACCATCACACTACCACCACCATGTTTGATGGCAGGTGTGATTTTTTTCTTTTAATGAAATGCTGTTAGTGTGATGGCAGATCAAGATGTTTTTGGCAAATATGAGAAGAGCCTTTGTGGTTTTTTTATTGGTTTTTTATTGGAACTCTCCAGTGGAGGAGATGTTGTTTAGATGTTATTCTGAGTTCTTATGTGACCTCCTGGATGAGTCGTCGATGCACTCTTGGAGTAATTTTGGTAGACTGACCACTCCCGAGAAGGCTACCACTATTCCAACTTTTCTCTATTTGTGGATAATGGATCTCACTGAGTCCCAAAGCCGTAGAACTTTCTTTGTAACCCCTTCCAGATGTCAGTGACTTTGTTTCTCAGCTCTTTCTCTAGATTGTGGCACCATGTGTTTCTTTTACACTGCACTTTTTTACACTTTCCTCTTTCTGGCTGTCAGAGGTTTTTTACACAAGTAAAAATGGTCATTGTTGTACCACCTAACACATTTCATGCTCGTGCTGCTTCAAGCTATCTTCCTGAAAGCTTTACTAGTTTCATTAAATATTAGCGTAATGCTCCTTCAAGACTCTTAGCTTATGGTATCTCTGCTCCCACTAAAGCTCTGAAACAGGCACCTCAGGCAGCACAAAATGAGTTGATTAGATTTGTTCTCAGACTTTATTCTAGAAATTATGTTGGAGGATGTCTGCTCATACAGCTTCACTGGAGAGACTCAAAGGATTCAGAGGATTTTCAGGGTTTCAGCTGGTATATTAGAACCCCAGGCAGCCCACTAGGCTTAAGGTGACTGTCTCTCGGCCTTGGGAACACAAGTAAATGGCATTAAGTTAAGAAGTTTCTTGAACTTGACAATGTGTGTGCATGTTATATATACACACACACACACACACATATATATATATGCTCCCACTCACCCAGCTTGGGGGTCACTGTACCCAGCGCTCCAATTACCACTGGGACCACTGTTACCTTCGAGCTCTTCTCTGAGCCCTTGGTACTTCTCCAGCTTCTCGTGTTCCTTCTTCCTGATGTTGCTACGTCTATCACTACTTTGTCCAGTTGGATCTGTCTGTATTTATACACACACACACACACACACACACACACACACACACACACACACACACACACACACACACACACACACACACATTTTTGCAGGTTATCACATTTGGTTTGACCTTGACCTCATTTTCACAAAAATTAAATCACCCCAAAATAAACAAACAAACAAAAAATAAATCTTTATAACCTTCAGTTGAGCTTCATTTCAATATAAAATATATCATAATGAAATATCCCATTTTAGAAACAACATGACAGAACAGGACATTTTATATTACTGTTACTATGGTAATTATTGAAACAATGTAAACATCACACAGTATTAAGAGGAGAAACTGTGAGTGAAAAAACTATTTTTTTACAAAAGCATCAGGGAATATTGAACAACATTGTAAACAGAAGACCCAAACCAAGATACAACTAATGGTTTTCGATTGTATTAATCAAGTTATGCACATTTCCAAGTCAGACAAAAGAGTTATTAGCCATAGTTACTAGACATCGGGGTTAACTAGGCTGATAGCTGTCTACACCATCTAAATTGAGGTACTGAACTTGACCTCTTGACCTTTATTTTGAATTTATTTATTCAAAATAAAGGTCTCTACGCCCTCTGGAATTGGTTTTGATTAGAGCAATTTACACAACAGAAAAAAATGTTGGTATATTAAATCTAAACACTAGGTTGTAAGACATTCAAACCCTCTGTAATCACAATACTATCATCATACTTGCTATATTACTTGTCAGAGGAATGAAAGCAGCAGAGTTCTAACCCCAAAAAGTAATATGGCAGCACAACATCACTTGTTCAACTTAAGCTGAAGGCAGATATTTGTGTTTTGCTTGCCACAGCCCCCAGTCTGAGAGCACGTGTCTTTTCTGTGTCTTTCATGCAAAGCACTGTTTGCAAAAAGAGACAAAGAAACATATATTCACAGTTATCACTGATGAATGATGGATACAAACGTAAGCATTTCTGTAGTTGGACTTTCAGCAAAGGCTGTGAGTACATTGGTGCTTTTCTTTCTGTTTCACTCTCTTCTTTATTATCAGGAAGTTGGTCTTGCAGTACTGCTTTATCTATTTTAAATGGGCAAGTGGAATAACACTTTATAACTGTTGTAATAATATGTATAACTGAACAGCTTATAAGAGCTGTGCAACAGGAAGGAACAAGTGCACATCACACTGTGACTGTTTTTTCTTTTATCACAATTTTCTGTGGTCTTTCTTAGCTGCTGGCAGAAGAGGGGAGGTGCTAATCATTTATCCCTCCCTGGTATCCATGGCAATGTCTTCAAATGTTTGCTATATTATTAACTGTACATCTGAAGTCTTGTGTTCCTACACACCTCACTTAGCACAATGACAGAGAGGTAGCGTGTCTAAATTGTTGATGAACCAGTCACTAAATATATTTACCTATACTTTATAAATGTTGAATATACATAGTTGGTGATAGGTGGTTGTAAATGCTGGTTGCTTAAAATCACAAAAAATAAACAATATTTGTGCTTTGCATGGCAATAAAGTAAAACTAAATCATTTTGGTTTGTCTATATAAAAAGAGTCTCGTAGATCTTTTGTCATATTATATCCTGTTGAAGGGCACAATGAGCTCTGTTCTCAGTAAACAGCTTCAGTGGTTGGTCAAAGGACAGAAAATTGCCCACCAAAGCCTTTGTCTGTCAGTATAACTGTTGCATGTGGCTTTGCTTGGTTTTTTTGTTGTTTTTTTTTTCAAGAGAACAATGCAGAGGGCCTTTAGAAAGTGCTTTTAGATATACAGAAAAGATACAATTTTATTCATTTATATTATATTATTCATTTATTCATTTGAATTTATATTTTTAAACATTTCTAAACAATGAGATTAACTGCTTTGACCACATTAAATATCATAAGTCATTTGTGGAAAGTTGTGGCGGACAAAACTGCTTCAATAATATATCAACATAAATCAAAGAAATTAAATAGGAATTAATAGAGTGTGACAGAGAAAGAGAGAAAGAATGAGAAACTTAGAGGACAATGTGGTTATGACCAGAAGGAGCATAGTTTTATATTAAAATGACTGCCTAAATTCTCCGAGTTAAAATGATTAAAACTAAATTGAAATCACAATAATAAAGACAAGGCAAAAACTGTATATTATTTAACAATATATTGTTAAAATATTACATTAGGATTTTCAGAAGTGAAACAGAGGCCCTGTGATGATTAGGTACTACATTTTCCCACATATTTTCAGAGAAACTGAAGATCTAATGATTAGGAGTTTCCATAGGTGAATTGTTAATCTGCTACAAATCTCTCACACCAGTGTAGACTGTCTTTTCCTCTGCTTTCCCGGAACTCATTTGCTCCACTTTTTCAGTTTTTCTCCAGGTGAAAGTTGTTGATGAATAAACCACTGAATCTTCAACTGTCTGTAGAAAAATTGAAGAAATAGCAACACTTTATATATCGACACTAAAGATCTTGACAATAAATGTATACAAGTATTTCCCCCATTACTTTTCTGATATACACCCTACCTGCTGACTCTGTTCCTCACCACTGACTGTTCCGACATCTGTTTGTGAAACACAGAAATTTTAGCTGAAAGATGCTATAGGCTGACTGAAACCAATAATGTGAAACATGTGACATTAGCTTTTGCTAAATACTTTTAGTTTAGCCTGATGAAAGGGGAAAGTTGTATTACCTTGGCAAGAATTACATGTTTTCTTCTTGATGGTATAAATGAGGTAGGCGATGACAACCAGACTTGTAACCAAAACAGCACATAACAGAAAGAGAGCTGTATTGGCCTTCTGCAAATTCCATGTGGTGAGTTCTAGAAAAATACATGCACCATGGAATAAGAATTTTGGTAACATTAAAAACTGATATCAATGCATAATAATCTATTCTAAATAATACAATTTTAAAATGTACCTTTAACGTCCAGTTTTATTCCATTCCCAAAAATGATCTGTCCACATGTGGCCACAGCACAGTAGTACGACCCAGCATCAGAGGAGCTGACATTCTTGGAGAAGCTGTAGACACATTTCTGTGTGGAGGAAGCCTCTGGACTCTTCTCACATTTATCACTGTTTCCATCAGCATAAATTAAGCTGGGGTGAGAGTAATCAGATCTAGTGCTGAACCAAAACACACTGTCATTTTCAGGACATGTTCTGTTGTCTGAGTTAGAGAGGACTGAACACTGCAGAGTCACTGGGTTTCCTGGGTGGAGGGGACCAGACTGAGGCACCTGAATGATGTCAGTGATAGCTGGTTCTGGCCCTTAGAAAATAAGTAAGTAAGTAACTATATACGTAAATACATAAATAAATTAATTAATGTTTTACTCATTTTTAGTTCAATATTGATTTGTAAACATGGGTAAGAAATAATCAGTTCTGTTTACCTTTAATTTTTAAAAATGTTGCATTTAAAAATTCCATGTCCAGTTGGTCTACTTTTATGCAGTAATAAAGACCAGTATCACTTTGATTAACTTCAGTTATTTCCAGAGTAAATGTGCCAGGTTCTTGTTTTGCTGTAATGTGAGGAGTCCTGTTAACACCATCATAATCAAAGGTAAATGTTCCTCCCAAGAATTCAGGCCAGCTTCCAGAAACAATCCTGATCCAATATAAGGTTACTTCATATTCAGATGTCGAGCGAGCACATGTCAGAGTCGCATTTTCTCCAGCATCAATGGTCTTCGTTCCAAAAAACCCATAATCAGTGCATCCTAAAAGTCAAATTAAACAGAGCAGTTAGATATAGAGTTCTATATGCCAGATGTTAAATTGGAGAAATATATATGGAAAAAAGCTGACTCTAAACTTACGACTAACTTTGAAGCTCAGCAGCACGTAAAATATGATCAGCATTTTTTGATTGATTTACTTGTGACTCATTTACATTTAAGCATACTAAGATGATGGTCCTTAATATAATCACATCAAGTGGGAGGGAACAATTTCAGAACAATCTGATTGGCTGTTTGTTATGTTGGTGCTCTGTTGTACTACCACAATGGAAATAATATCAATCATCTTTCCGGCCTAAACAACCGAAACAACACTAAGAGCACAGTGTTGTTTTACAGTGGGTTTCTTTAACTCACAAAGAGGGGTTACAGTAAACTGAAACACTCTCACAAAAACACCTTTAAATTTCCATAATTGTGTTTATGCTAACTGGTTATACTGTTTGTGCATCATACAAAGAACATCTTTATCAACTCCAATAATATAAATTGGGTGACAATATTCTAAGCTTCTAAGCTTTAACATTGAGTTGTGGTTAGGATTAGGGTTAAGCTTAGAATACTCAAGGTTAGAGAAAGACTCTAATGGCAATCTAGCGGTTATAAATGTATCTACTGATAGGTGATTCCAGTAATTTTGCTGATAACAGTTAATAAAAAGAACTCTAAATATTTAATTACTCCAAAATATTGATTCCATATGTTCCGTAATGCATTTCAAACGCTGTCATATGCTGGCTGTGTGGAAGTTGGACCCTAATCCAGGACTCCAGAGGCAGGGTGTGAACTCAAAAACAGCTTTATTGCTGTATTCACAAAATACATTTACTCAAAAAACTAGGAAACTCAAAGGAATTCATGGAACACACAGGACGAGAGCACACACACCATACAGGCAGGTGGCACAATGACGTGACAAAGAACAGAAGGAAACTAACGACTTAAAAACACACAAGACAATCTGAGGGATAAAACACACCAGGGGACACAGCTGAACTAAATAAGGGAAACAAGACAGAGGGAAGCCAAACTAAATGTAATGCACAGAACGAGAGACCATCGAAAGAAAGCAGGAAACATAATCACTGAGGCAGAGACCAAGACACACAAACTGACATAGACAAAAGGTAAACGAAGGCATGACTTCCTAAAAGGAAGAAACATGGGGAGGAGACTAAATGCAAATATAATATGCACATGAATAGACTAAATTCAAGGGAATTGACACAGGATTAAGCAGGACACAGTGTGACACAAACTTAACGAAACACAAGGCACACCAAACGGGGCACTGGCAAAGTAAGATGGGACGTACAGAGATGCAAACTTGACAAACAGACAGAGGGGAAAACAAACATGTTACAGTACTGTTTCACCTGTTCAGGCTGTTGTCAAACTGATCACAATAACAAAAGTAAATCGTGGTTTTAGATACTTTTATATCCTAAATTTAATCACTCCAGTATGTTTCTAGGTGGTTGCTAGGGAACATGATAACATCATACTATCTATATATAAGACCTTTTGGGGGCCTAAGATGTATCAGTTTAGTTACTGAACTCCCCGCGGTCTAGGAGGAGTAGGTGGCCAAGAAACAAATACACATACAAAGATGACAATTTTTTGTATTTACAATATTAAAACATAAGAACTCTAAGTTTGAAATGTTTTGCAGTATTTTTCCACCTATCCTTTTGTCTATTATATACTGGATTTATATATATAATGCCACAGCATTTCAGTCAAGTTTGTGTGCCTGGGCCAGTGCAACACCTTTAGTGTTGGTGTGCTCGAGATCATTGTCCTGTTGGCTGTACCACTTTTGTTCACACTTTAGCTGTCTCACAGATGACCTCAAACTTTATTCTATAATACTTTGGTATTAAGAGGATTTCATGGTCGACTAAATGACGGAGAGGAAACCAAGCCTGTGACTGCAAAAACAGCCCAATTCATCACCTTCACCATCACCATCATGCTTGACAGCATGAGGCATGAGGTGTTTTCAAACAAACCATACTTGTTTAGTGTTTTGATAATTGAGCTATCACAAATATTAATATCCAAACCGATGTCTGTAAAGTGTGAAATATAGCTCTGTTTTTGTTTTTTTGCACAATTACTTTGAGTATTGGACAGCCTGGAGTAGCAATTTTTAATATGACTGTGTCAGTGTCTGTAGGATGAGAAATTACAGCAAATAATTTGTTTAATGCATTTTAAAGAGCCCACCTTTTGCCACAACTATGCATAAAGATTTGAATTTAGGTCATAGACTGTATATAAAACATCAATGTAGCTTCCGATTCTGAAAATTGAAGCTAATGCACAAGTACCTTAGACCCACATTATTTCCAATGACAATCTGGGGGGGACTCAACACTTTTATGTTGAGTTGATGATTAGATTCACCTGTGTCAAGCCTTACTGAATACAATCTGATGTAACTTATGATCCCAATTACAGTCAAAAATAACAAAAAGGAAATTGTGCTTTAGGGTCTGGTTACTTTATAACTGACATGTTACAATAATATGGGTTTGCAGTGTCCTTTGGTTTCTCTGCCAGCTCCACTGTTCACTTATCTTGTCTGGTTACATCAAAATGGTAACACCTAAGACACTACATAAATTCACAAGACTTCATGAAACAATTGGTGATGTTACACTGGATTTTTTCCATCTTTTACATATAGTCTATGTCTAGGCTTAGTTTAACACAAGCAGAAAATTTTAAAAAGTGTGATGGAGTGCACCCACTCCAACAGTATCTTTATATATTTATCTAAGATAATCAGTGCAATTTTGTTTCAAGAAACTAGCATATGCCCAGCTAACATTAGGCCAGACTTATGTTTTTTAGCAAATGTATAGATGTATAGAGACAACATGGAGAAGATGCTGCAAGTGTGGGGTTTAACACAATGACCGTATAAAAGATGGACAACATGGCTCCACTTCCTCCCACTGTACAAAACTGAAGCTACCATGTTTTCCATGTTTGGAGTAGTGACTTGGGGGTGGAGTGGCTGCTTTGAAGTCCACCAACACACACTGGGAACCCCCCCCCCCCGCACTTTTTACAGTTTTTAACGGTTGTTACAGTTTTCACAATGTCTGCTGATTGTTTTACATCAATGGACTATTAAACTAATGTAAATGCAGCCACATCACTGTTTTTAAAAAGCACCACATCAAACATCATTCTGTAGCTCCTACTGTTAATTCATTAGCTAGATTAGCCATTAGCATCTAGCTAGTGTTACGCTGTGTTGCTGTCATAGTTAATATATTTGAATAATTAATCCTTCAGTTTTTGTTATTCTCATGTTAGACAAAGAGATTAAATCAGTTGCACACACAGGCCCATAGTGTTGTAATTATCACATCTGTCTGGAAATTAAATGTTATCCTTTGAGATAATAACATAAGAATAAGGATGATATAAATAAACTCATTCGAACAGTTTGACATCCATCGCACACTCACAGAGCTCTCTCCTGCCTTGTAACATGAAGATAGAAAACTTTAAATGGAATTGTGGCAGGGGTGTTGTCTCTGGCCTGCTGCAGTGGAGGGGTGGTGCAGTGAGCTCGTGGGGTGGTGTCGGGATGCCAGAGAGGACAGGTGTTTATGAGGGGACTAATGATTCTCTCACTTTATATAGTGATGGAGGAGACTGGCGAGGTGTGTGTGCAGTGGCAGAAGCTGTGGGCAGAGCTGACTCCATGGTTGAAGTTGTGCCAAAATCTAAAAGAGAGCTTGTGATCACAATAAAGCAACAAAAACCACGTCAATTATACACTGTGTTGGTCCGGTCTTTCCACAGTAATGTTTCATAGGAGTGTAATTTGTCCTTTTATTTAACAGCTGATTCCAGAATCTACATTATTAAAGACAACATTCACCCTGGGGGAAAATGAGTGAGGGAGACCATCAGAGCCAGGCTGGGTCTGGATACCTGGGTCCAGAAGTTTGGAGAAATATTCTTCAGACCTCCAGTTTAGGTAGATAAAGACAGATAAACCCAGCACTTTATGAACAGTACAATAGCAAACTTTGTGTAGTGCTAGAAAGACTGCACTGAGGCTCTGGACTCTCATATGATGATGTTGTATTCAGTCCTGCAAAAAATTATATAATTAAAATCTGGTTAAGTAAGTAAAATTTTATTTATATAGCACCTTTGAGATATAAATCACAAAGTGCTTCACAAGTTAAAAACATAAGAAACAAAACAGAAAAACAAACCATAAACATCCCCACCCCCCCAAAAAAAAAAAATTATCCAAAAGCAAGTCTAAAAAGATATGTTTTAAGCTGTTTGTTAAAAGAGATCACTGAGTCCACAGTTCTCAAACTCAGAGGAAGAGAATTCCAGAGTCTGGGAGCCACAGTTGCAAACGCTTTGTCACCTTTTGTTTTCAACCTTGTGTGTTGGACAACCAGCAAGCCATGGTCACAGGACCTCAGGGGCCTGCTAGGGGTATAGGGAAGTAACAGATTTCGAATGTAAGTCGGAGCTTGTCCATGC
>VVHJ01036245.1:4531-14562 GCA_015107715.1 Tylochromis polylepis | reverse complement strand
TATTTGATGCAGAACGCCTGATTGTTCTGTAAATAGTTTGAAATGGTTAAAAAAAACGCCTTGGCTGCATTTTTAGGTAAATAGCTGCATTTAACTTTGTTGTTTGCAAAACTTGTGCATAGGTTTTTAAAATGTACAATTTATATTTGCATTTCAAGTTATGAAAATGATTCGTTAAACATGTTCGTGGTCGTTACAGTAAAAAACAACTTTTTCTTCTCAGATTTTATGTTTTTGTCTGATTCTAGATCAAATACAGTGTGTCAAAATGAAAAAATAACAGTAAATTCAGACATGTGAGGTTGTGTTGAAAAGAATGATACAAACAAGGCGAGGTAAACCGTTTGTAAAGGTCAAATGTAGACGTCCAATCAGAAGTAGTCAGAAACGGCCGATTATACCCTGGAGCCCAGAGGTTACACAGTTTTTTAAAGTAACGCAATAGTTACTTTTCCTAGTAATTAGTTACTTTTATAATATTGTAACTCAGTTACTAACTCAGTTACTTTTTTGAAGAAGTAACTAGTAACTATAACTAATGACTTTTTCAAAGTAACTTGCCCAACAGTGCTGATGACGATGTACATGCTGTTTTTATGTCCCAGTGACCACTGAAGGAGACCTCTGAGAGCGGACTTCGGCGAAACGTGGTTCTACAGGCAGGAAGTGGGATGTTAACCAGAGAGCCACTCACCGTCCTGCTCCTCTGTCCTCGGCCGATGATGCGTTTCCTGCCGGTGCTGGAAATCCGTCCGTGAATGTGCAGGTTGTAAAGGAACAAGATCCTCGTCTTCTCCCTCTGACAGACAGGCAGAGAGCGAGACAAGGTTTTATTTTAGATGCATGGAAAGTCTTTTTATGCTTCATCTTTCTGTCAGAAGACCTGAAATCTAAAGAGTGATTCAGTCGCTCAGATCAAAGCTGAGAGAAGTTTAACTCGAGACCGGCTTACTCTTCATCGCCTGGTGCCGACTGTGATCCCAGGTGAGTATTCGTCACTCATGCTGGGACTGTGGCTGCTCTACAGCAGAAACAGGATATCTTCTCTGTATGTGCAACAGTGCGCAGTTATTCATGTCACTGATTTAGTTTAAAGGGATTTTTTTCTTGCCAGTGTTGCATTAAAATGACTGTCACCTGATCTCATCTGTACGATATGTTCGCACATTTATGCTCCAGGACACAAAACAAAAACCGGCAGCTGCTCTGGAAGCTGCCCAAGAAAGCGACCTGAATGGAAGACGGACCAAATTTAAATCAAGTTTCAGGATAAAGGAACATCTGGATCACAGCTGTGTCTGAATACTTTCTATCATGAACGTGTCATCATCAGCAGCTGGACTGCAAAGTGCTGAGTGTGAATCTGCAGAGCACGTGTGCACCTGAAGCTCCGCCTTCATTCATTCACAGCCTCTCTCTCTCTCTCTCAGCCACAGTTCAGCCTGTCAGCGCTGCTCAGCTGTAATGCTCTTACACTAATCTGCTCTCAGATCAGATTTACAGCAGCTCCCAGGGTTTAAACAGAGTGTGCGTGCTAATGAGTTTGAGCGGTTTGCTTCGTCATCAGTTCAAGAGAGGAAGTGACATCACAGCGTGCGCTCAAACCAAAACAAAGACTCGTTTCATGTTTCTTTGTTTACTATTAAACACAGCAAACACTGCTATTGTCACCACAGACAGTACAGCGAACCGGCCGCTGCACGTGCTCAATCTGAATCTCCGTTTGTCTGTTTGTGATCAGACACAACTAATGCCGCCATGACAATAGAAGGAAATAATAAAGGTGGGACAAAAGTGGAAATGGACACACACACACACACACATATGAGGGAAAAGCTTTGATATCCACTGAAGACTGAGCTGAATGATCGCTGGAGCGGAGAGAACCCAGAATATTAACGCCACACAACCTTCAGATTTTACACAAATCAGGAAACCAGAAATGTGACATCTGTTTTGTTCTCTGTTTAAGGTGATGATACGACCCATTTACATATTTACCTTTTCATTTATTGCCTTTGTATGCAGATGACATTTTGGTAAGTTTACATGACACGTTTGATTTAATCTCACACATGAAGGAGTCTCTTTATGTGGCAGAAGAGGAGGAGGGTAGGAGGGCACACAGCATCTTAGAGCCAAAGGCCAGAGAGGAATTAGCCAGAAACTCTGGATGATGATGTCTCAAAGTACCATTTTAATACATAGCTATGGGTTGTTTTGTTCTCCATGCTTTTGGCTCCACATATTTGATTTGTGTGCTGGATATCGTTTCTGATGCAACCCCCAGGGGGCACATCATAAAGCTGCTTCTGGTGTCGAACTTGGGATTTTTCATGTTAGGCGAATGTGTAAACTGTAACATTGCAGAGCCACCTTGTTTACTCTCTGTTTAAGGATATGATATGCTATATGTGCAAAAAAAATATTAGCACAGTAACATTAATTTGTATGATAAAAAATTAGCAAGTTAGTATCACACGATCCAGATATTTAACCATTAAAACTGAAAATATTCATGATTTAATATGTTTGTTTGCAGACGATGTTTTATTTTATTCACATGACACATTTGATTCAGGTCCACAGATAGAGGGCAGTATTTATATGTGTGTGTGTGTGTGTGTGTGTGCGTGCGTGTGCGTGCTCACCTTGGGGTTGTAGAAAGCAGCAATGACCCGTCGGAGCCGGTTGGTGTAAACCTGAAGGCAGCTGAACAGCGCCACCAGCAGGACACAACACGCACATTTCACATAGACCTCAGCAGAGAGGGTGGAGGGGGGGAACATGCACTCTGAAGGGGGAGAGGAAGAGGTGTGGGACGCGTTTGTGTGTTTTTAGGAGGTCAGCTGCCAAAACAATGAAACAGCTGAAAGGAAAGACACTGGGAAGTATCGCCCTCTGCTGGTTTACTTTAAAATACACAATGTGGACACACTATGAGCCAAACTGCACCGTCATCAAAAGTACAGCAGTCAAGATTGAAACTTTCAGCGGCCAACAAAACAAACATTCAGACATGAATAACTTTTACTCCTCTGTCAGAGATGATTTAACTGACACACACTTAAATATCCACACATGAATACATAGTGAAATCAGTCTGATTTAATTAGTGACACAACCATTTAATTAGTGATTGTGTTCATGAATTAAACATTAACATGAAAATTTGAATCATTAAATTGTCCTGTCAGGAAAATACATTATACATGACAGTATTGTTATATACTGCCCTCTAGTGGTTTTCCTTTTGGCCTTCTCTGGTTGTTTAATGATCTGGTAAATTTGAATATACGTTACACAAATCGTGTGTGACCTTTAACCTGACCTACCCTGGTTGTCGCTTTGGATATTGAGGTTGGACGAGCTGTTGAAGGCGGAAATTGTCGTCCTCAGGAGGCGGGCCATCATGGTGTCCCCTCCCACTCTGATGTCCACCTGATGACCACCTGCAGAGAAGGAGCGCAGTCACAAAGAGCGACAGTGAAACTCCCTGGAGTCAGTGAGTTCAATCTGCAGCATTTCTGCCCAATAAGGCTCTGGTGTTTGGCTCTGTAAACACACAAAATAAGAGCAGAGTAACAGGACGAGGGGCGGGGTACACCTTGGACAGATCGCCAACCTGACGCAGGGCAAAAACAGAATAGATTCTGTGCAATTTATGCGTTTCACAGAGTTTGAAAAAGCAGTGTTGTTATCAGTTCCACATATAAGAATATAAGAAGTTTTACTTAATACTTGTTACCGGAAATGTTTTTTTTTAACCTCTTTAACTTCGGTCGAAATGACCCACAGCTGCTCCAAACTTGATATAAATCACTCACAGTTAATGTTCAAATCACCTGCCCTGCACACAGGTGTGCAGTGAATAGGGTTTAAGACTGGAGAGTAGTGTGTGTGTGTGTGTGTGTGTGTGTGTTTACTGGTGATGTTGAATTGGGTGAAGGTGTGTCTGCTGATGATGTCCAGCACGTGGGACAGCGAGAAGTCGACAGTCAGCAGGACGACGGACAGCAGAGAGACCGTCAGCACCTGAAACACACCTGACATCTGCCCACACACACGCACACGCACACGCACACACACACATATAAATAGGGGCATTAGGATAATGATCCTTGAACAAATATGCTGGTTTTTTTAAGCTCATTTTGAGGCGACTGAGAAGAACAGAGGAGTCGGCGTTACTGCTGTTATTATGGTGGATTATTTCCTGTAAAGCACTCTGTGACGCGCTCTAGCCCGCATAAATAAATGCTGCGAGAGTCTTCACACTGCTCTTGAACGCACCACTTGTTTGACCTCTTCAGGGTACATTTTCAGACCGCAGGGGTTGATCAGCTTGTTTTTCTCTGATTTCTTCAGAGGCAGCAGGCAGCGCTTCCCCTAAACGCAGCACAGGAGAAGACAGGATGGTCAGACTGTGGACTGTACTGAAGTGAGGATGATGACGATGACAATGATACCGCTTTCCGTCTGCGGGCGTCGATCTGTCTGAAGTAGGTGGTGATGTAGACGTTGTCAAAATAAATGTCCCTCTTGTACTGCCTGAGGTACCCAAACGCCCTGCAGAGGAGAAAAGAAGATGAAGATAACGGTGTGAATCTTAACGTGATGAAGGTGAAGGTGAGACTCGTACTGGGTGAAGATGGTGATGAAGGAGAAGGAGAGGAGCAGCTGCAGGATGTTCAGCACCCATCTCGTCGTCGACGTCAGTTTCTGGAAGGATGTTTTGACAGCGTCGGCGAACTGTTGGTCCAGCAGAGCTCCGCCCAGCACCGGCTGCTGCTCCTCCTCCTGTGAGACGTCACACAGGTTACATTTCACCCGACTCTGGGTTCGTCCTGTGGGCGGTGTTAGAGGATGGGCGGTGTAGGTCTGACCTCTACGGCGAGCTCTGTGCTGAACTCTCTGGACAGCAGGTCAACGGAAACATTCAGCCGGTCGAAGAGCTGACCGAAGTTTCCCTCCACGGGAACGTTCTCCCTGCACCACGGCGTCATCACTGACAGAACGAGGAGAAGAACCAGAGATCACAGCAGCTGCCTTTTCCGTATCTCTACCACAGAGGAGTCACCCAAAACACCAAGATGATCAACCTTGAAGTATTAAATAAAGAATAATCTGTCTTTTACATGTGAGGACACTTGTTACCTGGGACCTGGTAGTTTTTGCCTGTGAGCATGATATACATTCACAACACTGAAGCTAACGTTTGCACACCTTGAAATTTAAAGGTGCTTTTTGCAAAACCTTCAGCTAAATTTAATAAAGAATTCCACCACAAGATGGCAGCGTTTCACCAGAAAGGTTTAGTGTAGTCGTTTTTTAAATATTTAAAAATATAACTGCACAGTTTTTACTCTTCGAGCTCCTAGAACAAGTCGCAAAATATTACATTAATGTGAATTCTGTACAAATGTCAAACTAACACAGAGCTAACAACAGTAATGTTGGATTATGTCATGTTGTGCTCTGATTGGATGCTACACTGACTCAGTGCCACCGTGTGGCTCAAAGTGGCATTACACCAAAGTGCAACTGAGCCCAATTTCAGTTTCATTTGTTATCGCTACAACGCAAAGACTTTATGTTGATAGTTTGAATTAATTCAGAAAGTTTTTAAACTGCTTCAGATCATGAGCATCATTTTTGAGTTGTTAACCAGCTAATTAACAAGTCAGCCAGAATTTCATTTTTGACTCCAATTCTGATGCTGATATTTGAGAGTTAGAAGAAAAAAAACCCCAAAAAAACATCTTGTTACCAATAAGCAAATTTTAGAGTGTCAAATTCAACCTGTGTTAACCTCTGTCAAAAAACAAACCACCCCCCCAAAAAACAACAACAAGCACAAAAAGTACAAAATGTCTGACAGGAAAGAATGAGTGTACATCTCAGGGTCAGCTGGATTTAGATATTTCATAATGCCGTGGTATGTATAACCGTTTACCTTTCATGATGTCACACAGGAAGTGAAACTTCATGGAAACGCAGAGGATGTAGTTGATGACGGGGACGGGGATCGCCTCCAAACACGCCGCCCACCTGTTGGCGAACCAATCGACGCACCGCTGCACGCCCTGAGCCACCACACCTGGGAATCAAACCGCGCACAAGTTCTCATTTTTAAATGAAATCTAACTTTGTGAAGCAGGTGTGAAATCATTTTCGATCAGATTCGTGGCGACATTTAAAGCAGTTGTTTTTTCATATTTATGACACGAGGAGGATAACCGACATACATTTTTTTCTGTATTCGTGGATTTATCCTTTGCGTTTACTGCCTGAAACCTTTGAACTTTATGTCTGGTGTTTCTGAGGGCTGGCTTACTGTCGCACTGCTTTAAGGTCTTGGCGGTGAACTCCTCCTGGGTGCTGTTACCGCCGCCGTGTTTAGCTTCGAATCGGTCGTATCCGTACTGAAGGACCATCTCATCTCTGATGTCCTGAAACTTCTTGCTGATATTTAAAGCCTCCAACTCAAAACCTGCTTTATCATCCTGGAAGAGAAGCAAAAGATGGACCTGAGACCCCTTCAGCTTCACATTCACGGCAGTAGTTAATAATAATTATCAACCTAACTATGTTAAATCAGAGGAGCTTTAAAACATAGTCCTCTCACCATGAGCTTCTGTGTGATGATTAAAAATGGCTTGATGGCCTCTCTCCACAGGAGCTTGCTGTGACGGACCTGCAGGTCCAGGTTGCAGCTCACAGACACAGCGGCGGCCTCCACATTACGCTGGATGTTTGAAACTGGACCTGCAGACAGGACACAGCATCACATGACACAAGACTCACCCGAAGACATGCTAATCAGACCCATTCGGTCAGAGAGATAACCAGTCATATCTGCAGGTTATATCAACACTGGTGTACCACATGGTTCGATTCCAGGTCCCGTCTTTGTTCTTTAGTAAATGCGTCCGATCAGCCACGGACATACTGTCCAGGGAGGCCTGTGGACCCAGCACGTCTGACTGCTGTCCAGGACTGTCTCAGTGCAGTTGGATGATTTTATCCAGCTCAGAAAATCTCAGACTCATAGATCTTACTGTTCAGGCTCACAGGTTCAGCGACCTCCTTTAAATCACTTCTTGAAACATGTTCAAATACTCGCTTTTATGGCACTCCATCACATGTGAAGTCCTTCGGTGTCTTTTACATTCTAACTGTGGTCAGATTACTTTAATTCGTTGGTAGGTATTTAGTGTTGGTTCATCCTAAGAGGTTGAAATGAAGGTTTTTGGTTCATGAGGATGAGACATTTCACCTCGCATCAAAGAGGCTTCTCATTTTTAGAAATGAAGATGCCTGAAGTGAAACGTCTTCATGAACCAAAAAGAAGTCCAGTCGCCTTCAGTGTGAGCCCTGGATGACCTGGATGACCCTGCACATTTTAAGTATTGATTGTTGTTGTTTGAACTCTTTAACACTGACCAGTGGGAACAGGTCTGTGTGCATTTACACACGTATAAAGATGAGGTGAGACAGCAGTGACATCTGCTGGTTTGATTGCTGCACTTTATTTTTTAATGTTTGCTGATAAAAGTCCCGCTGAGTGTTATTAAATCTGCAGACATGAGGATAAAATAGATAATGCTGTGTCGTGAAGATACATATTTTTGCTGACATGAAATTGTGGAGTTTGTAGAAACGTTATAGTTATTTTTTCTAAAGGATGAATCAATGATTTGGTTGAGGGATTCTCACCACACAAACGAGCGAGGGGAGCAGAGCGAAAACACTGTGGCGATCCATACTTTCAAAGGTTCAGACGACAGGAGTGGAAAATGAAGAAAAATCCTCCCTCGATCTGCTCCTGAGCTCGTTGTTTTTGTCATTTCAGTTAAAAAGCCAAACATGGACACAAGAATGTTTGTGATATTTACTGACACGACCCATTTGTGGACCATGAAAAAGATCCCGGCACTGACAGTGACAGCCACAGAGTGGACACGCTCTGCTCAGGTCTTCGTGTGTGTGTTTACCTGCGTACAGCACAGACAGGGTCAGCAGCATCAAGTAGGAGCGGCCACGGGAGCCGAGCATGCTGGGAAACATGAGGAGGACCGAACACCTGAAGGACGAGGACAGGAGTCCGCCTGCGACACACACAGCTGAAACACACGCTCGGTGAGATCTCCACATGTTTTAAACGTGTCTGGAAGAACAGATGTGAGCGTGTGTGACCTCTCCTCACCAACAAACAAACATCCTGCTGCCACCTTCAGGTCAAAGGTCAGCGGGAGGTTGTGGGCAATGCCCAGGAACAGGACTGACGGTCAGACGAACAACAACAGGAATCAAACATCACATCAGCTTTTTTTCTAATAATAATAAAAATACCTGGAAAGTAAAAGAAGAGCTTTACATTTATAGTATTTGAGTTCTTTATAATATTTTTAAATTGTTACACTTGAATAGAGTACTAACGATATTAGAGCTTATAATCATAAAATAAAATTGAACTGTTTAATTTTAGAAACAAAGAATAATTTCAATAACGTCGAGAAGCAGTTATAATAAAAAAAAACAATAATTAAATGAATTAAAATAAAAAGAGAAAAACATCTCAAATCTAAAAGAATCACTGTTAAAATTAATCAAATGTTTGAACAATTCATGCAACTGGAATTTTTACAACATCTAAACAAATGATAAATAATACAATATTAAATATAAAGGCAACAACAGTGTGACTAAGTCATGACAACATTAGCTAGTATATTAAAATGAATGAGGCTTCAAACTGCTCTGCAGGCACTCCTGTGAGCAGCTCCTGTTTCCTCCGGAGGACCAAACAGCTGACCGGTGTCAGACTGAAGGAACCCCCAAAACGAGCGCAGCTCCGCGGCGTCTTTTCGCTCTGATGTCCGTGTCGGTTTCCATCATGTGGGGACTTAAACTCGGGGATTAACCGCCCAGGTGTGTCGCTGGAGATGTTACCTGTGCCGGTCGCTGCTCCGAACAGCGCTCTGAAGAGCGGGCGAGCCACCGGAAACTCCTCTGATTGGCTGAAGAGGAACCGGCGGACAGCTGGAGGCAGCAGGGTCTGAACGCACCTGTGCGCAGCTGCAAGGAAGCACAAACACCTGGAGACAGCTTTCCCCCGTCAGCTGGCAGCCTCGGGGCTGATCAGCTCCGCCACGCTGAGTTTTGTGTTGTTGTGTGTGAACTCACGGTGACGTGTCCCGGTGTCAGCCATCGTTCACCTGAAGGCTCCTGTAACCGCGCACACCGCTTACAAACGTGTTGCCGTGTGACTGTTGGGGTTTCTGGACGCGTCAGCCTGTCACGTGATGTTTCTCTGGTTGCCTGGCAACACAGAAACGTCCCCCCCCCCTGGTGCAAGAGTGTGTAAAAGAGAGAGAGAGGGAAAAGTTGAAGAGTGAAGACAGGATAAAGCTCCTGATGAAAAGTGACATCTCAGTCCAGGTGAAGAGGGGCGGAGTCACAGAGACCGTCAGAGGAGCTCTGAGCAGGTAGAGCAGAGTCACCTGAGTGCTAACCGTTAGCCTTTGCGCTAACAGTGACCTGAATTTGAACCTTTTACATTTTTTTAAACGATGAGATGTATTTTTATGATTTTTGTTTATATTTATTACTTTACAGCCTCGTCACAGAACATTTTACTTTCACTCCTTTTCACCGGCTGCAAATTATTTTACTGTATATGAAAGATGTCTCGATGCATACTCACTCATCAGGTGACTTGTTCAGTCTCAGCTGACTGCAGGTTTCCAACCTTATAAACAGCAGATTTGCATAATGACTGAAACCAGCCCACTGGAGAACAATGGGCTGTGAGGACAGTTTATGATCATTAAAATGCAAACTCTCATGACCACTGATCAATGGCCATCAGTCCCATTCACAGAGTTGGGGAATGGCTCCAATCACAGCATTGTAAGATGGTGACAGATGTACCCTTAGGCCCCTCCTCCATTCAGAGATGGTCTTTCCCTTTTCACATAAATGGCCTCCTTGACTCCCCGCTCAAACCAGCGTTCCTCCCTGTCCAG
>VVHJ01036243.1:10766-25634 GCA_015107715.1 Tylochromis polylepis | reverse complement strand
GTGAGTGAGAAAGGTGACTGGAAAAGAAAAACTCAATGCATCATGGGAATCCCCCGGCAGCCTACGTCTATTGCAGCATAACTAAGGGAGGATTCAGGGACACCTGGTCCAGCCCTAAATATATGCTTTAGCAAAAAGGAAAGTTTTAAGCCTAATCTTGAAAGTAGAGATAGTGTCTGTCTCCCGAATCCAAACTGGAAGCTGGTTCCATAGAAGAGGGGCCTGAAAACTGAAGGCTCTCCCTCCCATTCTACTTTTAAATACTCTAGGAACAGCAAGTAAGCCTGCAGTGCGAGAGCGAAGTGCTCTAATAGGGTGATATGGTACTACAAGGTCATTAAGATAAGATGAAAACTGAAGACATAATAACATATGATGAGAGATTATGATAACCTGGTGGATCGCCATGTTAGCATAATCAGGGTTCATTCACCCTTTTCAGGGTCAAATTCAAGCACTTCAATTCAACCCCACAAAATAACACACAGCAAGGCCAAATTAATCAGTCTTCTCATCAGATATTGATGCTTCTTTCCTGTGTGACACAAAAAATAAAACTAACTGTAAGATGTTTAACTACATTGCTGTCTGTATTATTGTTGAAGTCCTAAATTATCACCTTTAAAAGTGTTTGTGATAATAACATCATGCACAGTAAGACAGGCATGGAGAACAGCACTGACTGGGAGAGGCTTTGAACAGATGACATACTCAGTTCAATTCAACACATAAGACTTTAAGAATGCACAAGCATCTACCTAAAATCTATTTATTTAGTCTATCATCTGTGATATTATTATGTACAATTATAATGTATTGTTCATCCCCCTAAAAATAAACAGGCAGTCTTAAAGTATGAAATATTCATATACAAAAACACATAAGTGTCTGTTGTCTCAGTGGCTGATAGTGCCCTACAGGCAGCTTGAAGCCAGTTATAATTTTTAACTTGTATAATGTGTAGGTGCTCACGATAAACGGATTTTAAATGAAAGCAGGGAACTTCGGTAGAACAAAAACAGTGTCTATTCTTTGTGACCATATGGATCAGTCCCTCTTATTACCATCATTTCCCCCTAAGGTGTTGCCAAAGGCACCAAGTTAATAGCTGAAAAAGCTGCAGCAATACACAAAAAATTAAACAATATTCTATTTACTTGGTGACAACTTTGTTTTTAGCCTTTAATCAGAAAGCCTTAAGTTGGCTAGTTATGTATCGGGCTAATGTTTAAAACTTTCAGTTGAGGGAAGTAACTCACACTACTGCTGCTGCTGAGTAATGTTAGCTAATTTCACAGCATATTCCATAAATCACCATGCCATAACTAGCTGCTATACTAGCGCTGCCGTATCGCATCACACTCAGTGCATTTCAACAATTTATCCTGCGAATTTGCTAGTTAGCAAAATAATAATAATTTTAAAAATTAGCATGTGTAACGTGCACATACTCGAAAATTATTTACTAGGACTTATGCAAACTCCCCCACTGTGAAAAGGTGCAAATCCTTTTTGCAGACTTTTCAGGTGGATTTGGTCCTCGTCTTATCCATGATTTGTATTTGTTGTTTTTCAGCAAACACTCATTAAAACGGCAACCTGCAGGCACGTTAGTGCCCTCATGTGTCACACATTGAAACAGACTGACATGCAGAAGTGCAAGGCAGACCAGTTGGAGAAATTTTGCAACTCATTTTATTTCTCTATCTGATAAGAAAACTATTCAGATAGTTATTTGTGCTGAATGAAATACAGTTACAGTTTCAAGCAGTTTTAAGCACCACATCCGAAATTCAAGCACTTTCAAACCTTGAAATGACAATATTAAAATCCAAACATTTTCAAGGATTTCAAGCACCCGTACGAACCCTGCATAATATAAGCTGACTGATCCAGAGCAGGTAACGTTCACAGTTTGGTTTTAAAACCAGCTACAAGCACCCCATCTACACTGATTCTTTTCTCAACAACATGCTGCACATGGAACAGTCTGACAGAGGACATAGAGGAATATGCAAACCTGTAGAGCTGTGTTTTAATACAGTATGAGTATATGTTAGAGCAGTGAGCACTGCACATTACTACAGAAATGCCCATGCACTCAATTAGTGATGCAGAAAAACTTTTCAGACCTGATTTCTAAGTCTGTTTTAGACTTTAAAGCTCATTAGGGTTTATTGGTATTCAAAGGGAATACCCAATCACATAAAAAAAAAAAAATGCCGTCATTATGTGCACGCCATGAATCCACTTCTGGCCATGTTTAAATGGATCAACTTTAAAGATTAACACATCAAAATGTGCAGCTGTCACATTAGAAATCAGCGGCAGCGCAGAGAACGCACTGAGGTAAAATAAATATATTCACTTATTAATTCACAACTGCAAAGTAGGTAGCACTCAAAATGCGGAAGAAGATTGAGAGCCTGAAGCACAAAGTCTAGGCTAAGAAACAAAGATAACCACTGTTGTGATGCCCATTATCTCTCATTGAGTCTTAGGTTTTGTCGAGCCAGCTAACGCAAAGAAAGCCCGGCTGTGTGAAACCTGCCGCGTGGTACTCCCTGTGCCGACACAGCTCTGACCTCATATTTACAATCACACTGAACTTCATTCCAACCTGCAGTCTGTCTGATGCTCTGCCTTTACCTGAATGATAAGTCCAGGTGCCATGGTTGTTAGATCCTCTTGTAGCGTCAACTTCAGATTTTCATCAATTTGGTCTGTGGGGAAAAGTGTGCGAAAAAGGCAGGTAAACATGAAAAGCTCTGAAACACTTCTAGCTCTCCAACTGTTAACAATGGCATCCTGAAGCCCCCGCCCCTCACCAAACAGGCCGATGTAGACCTCCTGCAGAGAGTGAACGCTGCAGAACTGGTTGAGTTCGTGGTGAACTTTGTTGAATATCAAGGCTTTATCATAGTCTGCAGTGAAGTTCCTCACTATGTCATACACTGCAAAGATAGAAGTTTTAAAAATTATAGACACAAATAGATATGGATGGATGGATGGAGTTATGGCTGTCCCGGTGATATTAGGATAAACACACTGTGTGGTGTGGTGAAATTACCCGCTGATGGAATGAGGTAGTTCACCACTTCTATGCGATCAAAGTAAATCATCACTCCTCCACTGAAAAGAGAGGGAAAAAAAGCAGCATATCATTCAAAAGCTTTTACCCAAACACCAGTGTGAACTGACAGGGGCTTTTTTTTTTTTTCTTTGGTAGTTCAGACACATGTTGGTGAATCTCCGATCCCTGCAGCGTTGGAGGTTGTGCGTGGGAGTCTGTATTGGGTCATGATAAATGCTGAGTTTAATAAGGCTCGAAACCACATCTGATACTACTTAAGCCAAAAACTGCAAACCAACCTTGTGCCGCATGGTACATTCTTCACTTCATCTGTCTGCAGCGTCGTCTACGAGATAAAGATCACACGTTTAACATGTTGTTTTTCAACATTTCAAACTCCTTTTATCAGTTCCAACACCCTTATAAAAACCCTACACCAGTAGGACTGAAAGGAAAAACAGCAACAGGACATCACATTTTCATTATATACCAGTGCAGCACCACAGAAAGCCTGACCAACATCTCAGTCTGGAATCGTTTTGTTTCTCCTCGTAAGCCTAATTAATGTGGGCTTAATTCCTAAATAAGAGTGGACCGTGCCCTGTTAATATCAGGACTCAAGAGGACTCCGTATAGGTATGATGTGATGTGATACGGTCCTGCGGTCTTCCTCTTAACATTACACAAGGATGATTTGGATGGGATTATTTAACAACAGTAGCAGACCATTTCTGGTTGTAACACCAAATAACCCCAACAAACAGTGTTTTTGGAAATCATCATGATGCCACAGTGAATGTGACCTCTAACCTTTTGGACGTAAAAGGGCATCACTTCATCAGTCATAGTCAAAACGTCCTTTGTGAGGTCTCAGAGACCCGTGAACTTTGACCACCAAATTGTAATCAGCTCCACCTTCAGTTCAACTCAACGCCTGTGCCAAACTTGAAAACATTCCATTAATCCCCAAGATATCATGTTCACAAGAAGGAATGATGAATTACGCCTCCATTCACAGCGGTCATACATATAACTGAAGGCACTCGCCAAAAATTAAATGAATACACTGCTCACGACGCCCAGTAAGTATGAGCGTTTCTTGGAGATATTCATTCTACGCATTTTTGGACGTAGACCATTATCTCTGCAACATATTTCTGTGTATGCACAGTCATGTAGAAAGGAAAGTGCACCCTAAAGCTTCATTTATCACGACACAATAAAACATTTATCTGGTCCTTAGCAGTTTCTAAAATTAGATAAATACAACCTCAGACGAACAGCAGCATATGACATCACTGGGATCATTGTCCTGCTGCGTGACGCAATTTTGGCCAAGCTTTAGCTGTCAGACAGATGACCTCACATTTGACCCTATGATACCAGGTAGGGTAGCAATGTGCCCAGGTCCTCACCCCTCCACCACCGTGCTAATATGAGGTGTTTTTCTGATATGCTGTGTTTGGTTTTTACCAGCTGTGGCTCTCTGCATTACGGGCAAACATCTCCACTTAAGTCTCATCTGTCCAAAGGACATTTTTCCAGAAGTCTTGTGGTTTGTTCAGTTTCTTGGATCATTATTATTAAGCTACAAAGAGAACGAAAACATTCACGCAAATGCTACCAAAACCATAACCCCCTTACTAGAAGCAATAATGTTTCATAAATAAAGCAGGTTACCTGAAAGCAACTGGGCCTGTATGGGGGGGGGGGATCCACGCCCCTAGCTACTAAAGCCCAAACAAAGATAAAACTCAAACTGATAAATTGCTCCAGCTTTAACAAGAAACTCTTGATTAATATCAGCTGCATTCAAACCAATAATTGCATAAGGACTGCAGGTGGTAGCTTGTAGCTAAATCTGGTACAAAGCATCTTTTCTTTTTATGTGATTAATGTATTTTGTACCCAGTCCCTGAAAAGGAAAAACATTAACAGTCAAGAATGAGCACTGTATGAAAACATTCTGTAGAGATGAATGTTTGGATCTGCAAAGAGAAGCTTCTGTTTTGCCCCTCTCCTATAGGGCTACAAGTAGGGTGGACAGTGACACCAGAGACCGACCTCCGGTTATCTGAAGCGTTTGGTTGTAGCTGCTGCTAAAGGTGGCACAACTTGCCGTTAAGGTCATGGAAGCGATTGCTTTTTTTTTTTTTTACAATGGCAATAAAAATGTGGCTTCACCATGCTAATATGATAACAACTTAGTGTAAAGCTGATACAAAGAGCTTTTCATGTGTCCAAGTGTGATTGCAAGTACACTGTAATTTTCTGGGAGCGGGCCATATTATGGCTTAACCATGCCTAACTTCCTGCTATTTTACAGTAGAGGAGACACTCCTTTTCTGCACACACACCGTTATGTTTAAACAGTGATTGTGAAAGAAAGAAATAATTTAGACTAGGCTTTTATGGTCACATAAGACTGCAAATTTTGATGGTATTTCTTTTTCATAAGTTGGTAAGGGAGAACAGTCCTTATCACACTGATATTCATTAAAAGAAAAGAACAACTGAATAACAGAACATCCATCATTCACATCATCACTCCATAATACAGGCCAGCCCATGGAAAGTACAGCATATTAATATTAATTAATATTGTTTGTTTTTCTGCAAAATAACCATGAAATTGTTTACTACTGTGTTATCAATAACAGTATGACATTAATAATATTTACACTCTATTTATATTTTTGTATCCCACAGACAAAATGTGACATTAAGCGAGAAATGTTCAGATTATTAATAATCCGTGAGTTCCAATAAAAGGACCGGCATGACTTGACTCACCTGCACAGACTTGTATGTGGTGATGAATGGAAGCATAAGATGGAAACCAGGACCGCTGGTGGTGGTCAGGAGAGCCCCTCCCCTGTGTGATGCACAGTTATGCAAGTAAAATCATTAAAACAAAAAACATCTAACCTCAAAGCCCACAATTCTACATTCTTTGTCAGGCAGGCTATTAGAAATTTTCCAGGCCTCAGAGGACTCATTTGTGTAAAGAGCTCCAATCAAATGGGAAAAATATGCAATTAAACCAGTTATTTACTGTATGTCCATGCAAGTGATGACATCAAAATAGCCTGAAGCTAAGACGGTACAGAGGCTCATAACAGCTCACAGCTGGCATTTCAATGCCCAGGTAATTACAGTGCTCGCTGTGGGACAGACAAGACGCTAAATGCAAGATGATCTGAAGCAGGTGCTTGATGCTGAAAAGTTCTGCAACAGAGGAGTGTAATGCTAATCTCCCACATAACAAGTAAAACAGCTCACCTGTAGTAAACTCCAGTGTGCCCCTCATCAATCTTGTGCACGGAGGCTAACAGCGCTGCTCCTCCAAGAGCAGCAATTATTGAGAATACGGCACCCCACTGTGCCATCCTGGCAAGTAGACAGGAGAGACAGCATGTGAAAATAATGAGCAGATGGAGTTTCTCTTCTGGTGTTTCTACACCGACTGTCCTAATTACAATCAAATGCTCTCACAATCTTCCAGCTACATGTGACAGAACAACTGTCTATCCTGCCAGCGGGCCACAAAGTGCAGTAGTAACACACTGGAGCTCCCTTCTTCCTCGCTGGTTTATCTCCTCTCAGCTCAGGCTTAGCCAGACATCAGCTGTGACCTTGTCACACTTAAAGAGGATTGAGCACAGTTGGCCTAGACAAGGCTCAACGCGCTGCCACTTAAGAAAACACGTGCAAATAGTCGGAACGCGAACCAACGCAAACACAAGCGTGCCCTGGAAGTAGCAACAAAAAATGTTTCCAACCGAAAAGTTGAAAACATTTTTGTTGACAAGCAGCTGACTTCAACAACCCCAAAAGTCCTAAAGCATTGAAAACAAAAAAACAAAAGTATCCTGGTCTGTTCATAGATTTTTAGTCTATTCGCAGTTTTAATGTGCAACATCTGTCGTCAAATTAGTGAAGACATTTTCTTGGCTGGCCGTCGTTTTATCCATTTTTGTTTGTTTTTTTAAACTGGAGTATACTGAGCTCGCTTGTCACTGAGTGACACTTCTTACGAGAGAGAGAGTCCACAGAGCATCATCAGACTAGATTTTTCAGTTAGGTAACTAAAGCACTGTTACTGCACATGTCTCGCATTGCAATAGAATGTGGATCATTCAGGAATCGTTCTCCAGGATTCAAAATCCTTCTTTCGATGTTTCTGCCTTTTGTTGCGTTTCCTGTTATGTTGATCCCACACTGCTTCAATAAAATTTGGATTCATCACTCCTTAAGACTTGCTGTCACATATTTTCAGTCCAGTCCTTGTGTAATTTGGCAAATCTCTGTCTTTTCTCCCCGTGTCCCTTCCTTAAGAATGGCTTCTTGACAGCTACCCTCTCGCTGGATTCATTTCTGATGAGACCTCAGCAAACAACCGGTGGGATCAACTGAAGGGCCTCCGGTCCTGGATCAGGTCTTTGGATTTTTATCAATTTCTTAGGAACATAACTTTCATATTCTGTTGATATGCATCAGATAGTTTTTCTGGCCTGCTACTTAATATTTTGTCCTTTTTCCCCCCCTTTCTTTTTTCTTTTTTAAAAGCTAACACTGCACGCCATGCCAAGATAGGCCAAACCTTCAGCCAATAGTTTTTTGTGCCTGTGAAACAGTTTTCTTTGGCATTTCTCATAGATTTAACTAAACAAATGAGAACATGTGATGAGTTGTTGTGAGAGGCTGCTAGTAACAAAGTCACAAAAGACGAGTTCAATATAGTCTCTGCTCAGTTGTCTGTTAGGTGTAGGAACAACACCAGGTCATCCCTCGAGTTAGGTGTCTTTTTTTATGCTTGACTGATTCAAGAGTTAAACGGATTAACCAACAAAAAAAAAAGAAAAAAGAAAAAGAGAGAGAGAGAGAGCGTTTTCTGTTCAGATCCACCCCGAGCCCTCAGATCCAGATCTCAGCTTCACAACAAGACGACACCAACTAGTGAGTGACATAATTAGTTCATTAGCTCCCCATCTACAGTCTGGTTGTAAACTGTGTTACAAATCGTTTTCCCCTCCAGCAGTTGTGGTTTTCAAAGTATGACAAGTAGTTTCTGTCTCTACACGCTCAAGCTGTTTCTACAGTGCCTCATTTGTGCTGACATAAGCAGAGGCTGATGTCAAAAAATTGATGTCCACAGGTTACAGCATGTGGAGGAAAGAATTTTTAAGGCTACATTCAAGCTTACTGATGTGCTGCACTCTGGCCAGCCAAACTGCGTGTTTCTCAACAGGGCAGTGTTCAGGTGTGTTAATACCAATCAGATATTTAGATATATTTAATAAATAATATAATATAGATTTCTATATCTAATTGTGGTCAGACGTTTCCATAAAATCCTTATGGGCATGAATGTCATTGTAATTTTGCGTTTTTAATGATTTTATTTGAACTGTTCTTTTTCTGGGGTGGAATGATTGTACAGCACACATCTTGGATCGCTTAAAAAAAAATTTGGTGCACAAGTTTGAATTGTTTTAGACTTTCTCTAATCCACACAGGCTCACGTGTATATACAGGCTCAAGTATACACATACAGGCCTGCTTGTATTTGGTTTAATGTCTTTTAACAAGTTGCACCTCGATCCGATGCCTGTAGTGGCCACCAACAAGCTTGGATATTTGACCTCTTTTCTTGGCAGAATTGGTAGAGTTAACTTAAACTGTTTGGGTTCCTGGCACAGACTCTGTTGTTAAACACAGTTTACAGTTTCAATAGTTGAGGTCGGGGCTTTGAGAAAGCTATTCCAGAACATTAATGCTAGCCTCTTTCATCCGTTCTAAAACAAGTTTTAATATGTGTTTGGGACCACTGTCCTGTTTGAACACACGGCTGTGTCCAACTAGTAACCATCTAGCTGTTGATTTGAGGTGGAAAATTTGGAGGTAGCCTCTTTCTTCATTACTCCATCCACTTTGTACAGTGTGCCAGTACCAGTGGCAGCAAAACAGCCCCAGAACATGATGTTACCACCACCATGCTTGGCAGCTGGTACAGTAGGTTTCAAAGCCTTTCCTTTACTACTTCAAGCATATGTTTTGTCATTGTGATCAAATAACTCAATCTTTGCCTCATCTGACCCTAAAACCTTTCTCCAGAAGGCATTTGGCTTGTCCGTGTGGACAGATGCAAATTTCAGTCAAGCTTGCAGGTGTCAGTTTTGGAGCATCACCTTCTTTCTTGGTCGACGTCCTCTCAGTACGTGGTGATGTAAAACTGTCTTCACTGTGGAAAGTGACACTGGTGTTCCTGCAGTTTCTGGTTGATGGCAGGCTTGAGTCTCTGTAGTTCCTGAACATCCTATTATCAATTTACTCTCATCTGAGGGGTAACAATTTGCCAAGGTCTGGAAGAAGACCCAAAGTGGTGACACTCCACCTACATACAGTTGTTTGAGCTGATGATCCTGGAATGGCTCCAAGAGACCTTCCCAACTTGTGAAATGATCCTTCTTAGATTTTCACCGTGCTCCTTGAACTTTTTCATTGTTCTGAGCATTGGTGAATACAGTTAGTGCTGTCAAATAAATCTTTTTAATGCTGGCAAAGAGAACCTACCAATCATGAGCACTAAATTAAAAGGCCTTGACCTTGTCGAGTTAAAACAGACTGTAGAACCTTTGGCGCCGTTTTTGGAAATATTTAAGTATGATATATTTGAGCCTGTATGTATACTCTTGACCTTGTGTGGACTACAGAAAATCCCAAATAAATTCAAATTTGTGGATCCAGTCATTGTTTTTATAAAGTCATTAAAGATGACTGTACAACCATTCCACACTAACAGCTCATTAAAAACTCCAAATTGGTATCATATTCATGCCCATGCTGAGTGTGTGTAAAGTTGTGACTACAATGGCATAAACTTCCTGTTGGCTAAGTTGACCTGAAGGAGCTAGATGAGGAGCCGTTTCAGCTTTGCTTAGTAAGGATTTGCAGAGATGTAATCTGGTAACCCTGCTACCTCAAATGGCTTTTAGAAATACAATGCTTAAAAACATATTGAGAGATATAATCCAATCTTGATTTCTCTACTGATCTACAACCTTTTGCTTTTTTATAAACAATAGTGTTGGATATATTCATTAATGCTGCACACTTAAAAAAAAACAAACAATGAAACTGGTCTTTTCCAGTATTAAACGTTTAAAACAAACAAGTTGTGGGCACAGGTTCCTCTGATAAACGAAAACACCACTACTGCAGCATTTCAGGCGAAACATATACGCCGAATAAAAGGAAACAACCTAAACATCTGACTGTAGCATGAAAATTATTAAAATGTGACAGCCATGTACGACATACAACTAAACCAAATGAAAAATTCTAAATCTTTGCATGGGATTCGAATTCATGGGCTTCGTGGCTTAGCAACAGCGGGATGTAAGTTGTTGCATTATTGCTGCCTCACAGAAAGGAGTCTCTCTCAGTGGCAGACCTTATCCAGATGTCTCCACCTTCACTTGAGTGTCCGTTTTAAAAGCTTAACACGAGGCCAAACACTAACTCATGTTTAGCTAACACTGCTAAGTAAAACAACCTTAGCCAGTCTCTTTCCTTCTAACACGCTAGTGGCATGTGAAACGGCCATGGTACACAGTTTAAATATGCAGAAAGGCACATTTCTGTAGCTCAACAATATCTTACCTGTAGTTTCTGCTAAGATGACAGCAACACAAATAAGAAACACCTCCGGAACTTTCTTTTTCGTTTTCCTTTTGACTGTGCGGCATCTTTAGCTTTTTTGTACCTGCGCCCTCTGGCGGACAGCCAGCAAACCGCTACAGCTTTCCGCATGTGCCTCACTGAGCCAGGGCTATCTGCAGGGTCAAGTTGAAGATGCAGTTTTGTTATGTTAGTGTTGTACGCCAGCTGATTCACTGTGTGCACCACAGTTTTAATATGGTGGGGATTATTATCACGTGATGCTGATTAGGTGACACCTTTGACACACAGCAGGAAAGACAGTCACAGACTATGGATAAGACCCAAAGCCCTTTTTCACAGTGCTTTGCTGTGGAGTTATTACATGTTTGCACAGATCAAAACATGCATAAAAACAAAATATACAGTTATAACAAAAATATTATAACTGTATATATTTATAGGAGAAGCTAGGATTACCTGTGAATACCTAATATAATGGTTCTTTCAGCTCTATCATATAGGCTGACTTATTAAACATCTATGTGGTGCTTTTAAATGCTAAATACATAGAGCTAAAGCACAGTTATCCATGAACTTATCAATGTGAAAGTGAATAATGCATTTTAAATGAAATACTAGTATTATCATAAAAGGTGCAAGTGAAGAAGAAATGGGTTCTTTCACCAGTAACTAAAACACACTGTTAAATTCACTTTACTTAATGGCCCATACATAGTCTGGGTCAGACTATAACGGCTTTGTATAGAGTATTTGGTTGACCAGTTTAAAAAGGAAAGGAAAAATCATTTACAAAGCAGAATATGTACAACAATAACTGCACCTTCAGCTACATGTCTTATTCTCTTTGCCAAGGAGATTATGTATGTGTCATTCTTTCTGTCTGTAAACACGATAGCTTGAAATGTTTTAAATAAATTCTGATAAAACGTTGTACAGGTGTAGAGGTGGGTCGTGTTAACAATCCATTAAAATTTGCCCTACATCCAACGAGGTTTTCAAGGTCAACTTAATGATTTATTGGTCGAAAATGAACAAAAAACCCTCATAATTTAGAAACTGTGAAGGTTACAAGTGTGCTCTGTATTGTCCACATATAGAAAGTACAGTATAAAAATTTAAAATATCACGTCACATTTGACCTTTGACCTCTCCTTCGAGATCAGTAGATTGATCTGAAGGTCAAAGTGATAATAATGCTATACAGAACTATTCAAAACTATGCATACAGGCATATTGCTAGAATTTGGTGAGTGGTGAAGGACCCAAATGCAGACACAGGAAGGCAGGTGGAAGTTAACAAAAGGCAAGTCCTTTATTAAGCTGATGGGAAAACTAGCCACAGACAAAATACAAATTCAATGAGAAAATAAGAACTAAACTAACGTTGAGCAAGAAAACACGAGGGACCTAAGACCAGGGAACTAAACAACACACTCTGCCAAAGGACAAGGGGAGACTGAGACAGGAGGGTGATTAGGGGAAGTGGAGACACATGGGAAACACAGCGGGATCAAATCATCAATAACGAGACAAGGAAAGTTCGACCCGACAGAACACACACTTGACAAGAGAAGGTCACAATAAAACAGGAAACATTACTAATTCTAAGACTGCGATATGCAGACTTGACGCAGGGACAGATACACATGGCGACAAAACACAGACCAGACAGACAAGGGGGCCTGACCGAGGGAAACAAAGAGATCACAAAACTAAATATTCCAAACCCAGGAAGGGCCAGAAGATAAACTGAGACTACAAAGGATATGCTAAGAAAACTAACATACATATTCATCCGTAAAGAGAGACAAACAAGAGTGTAGGATTCTCACAAAAACTTAAGAAATCACAAAACCCAAAATCCATAAAGAAATAAGGACAAACTCTTGGGTCCAAAACCCGTAGATCCTAACACATATAGGGAATGATACATGGGGATTCTAAATTACATTACTTTGAACCTCTGGCCTCTTCTTCAAGGTCAAATATGTATTATTATGACCTTAAACTATAATTAGAATTCTGCTGCCTTTGTTTCTATTGGGAACATTTATAAAATAATGCTGGTATACGGAGATTCTAAATATCACATTATAGTTTGCATTAAAATGTCATGTCACATTGACCTCTGGCCCTTTTTTGATATTACACAGCTGCTTTTTTTTTTTTTTTCAAGTTGACCACAAAATAGTTTTTTTTTACTGCACTATAAATTTCTATGTTTCAAAAGAGCAAAGAAGCGAAAAATGAATAGATGCAAAAATATAATAATTCCATTCAAAGTGAACACTGGCTTTGGTGCTTCTTGTATCATGTGAACTGCATTTCACAGCTGATGTATAAAAGCACGAAACCTTAGCGTGTACAGCTTTTGAAAGTACATAACTGATCTTCACTCACTCCACAGCAAATTTTACACTTTGCAAAGCCATCCAGAGGCAACACTGGACCTACTGTAAGACCAGTTCAGGCCCTCATGCTGCATGTTTGATGCTTCCACTGTAAACCTAATAATGCTGGCTGGGTCTGTTGACAAAATCATAACATATCGAATGCCACTGATGGCTCTATTTTTACTCTCCGTGCAGTTGTTGCCATTGCCCGTTGCAGTGCTGCTTCAGTCTGAACATCCCCTTGAGTTTATGAGCTGGAACTCGTACTGATGAGCCGACATAGCATTTGAGTCTATTAACAGATCCAACTTTGCGAATTAGAAATGCAGGCGAAAGCTGACAGTGCAAAACTTCATCCACTTTCTTTAAGTAAACAGCAGGTGGCGACAGAGACCATCTGAAGAACACTGCTTCATTTCCCCCCCAGGACACCGTGGAGAAGGCTTCATTTTCCTGCTACTTCAGCCTGCCCAGATTTGAACATTTCACAGACAGTCCCTGCTGGCTCGCAGCAGATTTGCCATTAAGGCGAAACAGATAAGGCTGGCCATGGAAAAACCCAACCGAAAGAAAGTCTTACATCTAATAACAAAAATGAAATAGGGGGCAATTAGAAAAGAAACATCAGTTAATCTTTAATCACCAACAACCCACTAGCGGTTGTACACAGCTAGAGGTCTTGACACTTTAATGGTTGTGGTGCTTTATTTTTAGACGTTGGCCTACTGAGAAATTTGCAAAGGACTAGAGCTAACCCCAAGGTGCCGCAGTGGCAGCTCTGTGTTGTGCATTTTAAACAGAGAGGGGCGGGGTGGTGGAGGGTAAAGGGAACAACAGAGCAAGGGAAAAGAAGTTTGTCAGAGTTCATTAAGTATCAAGGGAACATCGCTGGAACTGGCAGTGTAAGCCGCGCCGGGGCCCTAGTGCCATTAATCACGACTGACAAGAAACCAGGGGCCGAGGGAGGAGGTGGAGGGGAGTGAGGGGAGGAGAGCTCTGCCAGAGACTCTGGTAGTGATTATAGAACGAGGTCCAGGCAGCCTGGGCCAGGGAAGGTAAAAGACACCGCAGCTGAGGCTGCAAAGTTCAGCTACCTTCATGCAGATCACACTCGCTCACACTCACAGGTAGACGGAGAAGAGAGACGTCAGACTCGAGGCTTCATGGCGGGGTCATTTCAGAGGGAGCGGGGTATTTTGGAGTGAGACGAGAAGTGCACCGCAGTGTGTAGTGGCTGGATCTCTCCTCTCTCTCCCTCATTTATATGAGCTGAGCCTCTGGCTTAATAGCATGCAGGATGAAGAGAGTGGAAGTGCGGCAGTAACAGAGTGCCGCCCATATATCTCTGTCGGACTCCCTTATTTTCTCCCCGCACCCCCAGAAGTCTTGTGGTAGCTCGCCACGCTGCTGCCGCCCCAGAAGAAGAAATAAATGGGACCGAGAAAGGAGGCGAGAAAAAGAAAGAGGCGAGCTTGTGACTCGTGAAGATGGAGGCCTCTGTTAAGTGCTGTGCTTGAAAGCCCGTCCGGCCTCATTAGCTGTCAGTTGTAACAATACTGAGCTGGCAGCGAAGACTGCTCCCAGTCTCAGTGCCATAAATCACAGGCTGACAGGGCCCTGACAGGGCTGGGAACCACCGCACATGCAAGACTTGCTTATTTTCTGTTTTTTCTTTCTCCTCCCTCCCTCTTTCTTTCTTTTTTTTCCACTGCTGAT
>VVHJ01036243.1:0-10746 GCA_015107715.1 Tylochromis polylepis | reverse complement strand
TCCCCTCTTCTTCCCCCCCCCCCCCCTTTTTATCTTCCTTTCCCTCACCCTTCCTGCTCTTTCTTTGTTGTTACTTTTCTTTCTCTTTATCTCCTGTTCACCCCCTTCTTTCTGTCACACACGCTTGCAACACATTGCAGCATGTCAGCAGACAGCCCGGGACAGCCTGCATGCTCACGCACTTGCTTTTTGCAGCACTTTTTCTTTGCCTTCCCATACATAAGCATGTTTGACAGGTAGGGATTTGGAAAAATCTGTGACTCTTTGATGGATGAGACGTGGGTACTGGGCCTGTGTGAAACACCAGCACAGTTTAAGCTGGACTGGTGGAGGTTATACTAAACATGTTGGCTAATTATTGTTTCCATATCAGCTAAAATTACAAACTGACACTTGTTTCTCTGTCCTCAGCAACATTTAGGGAAATCGACTGACTTGGTTTCTCACCAAGTGTAAGTCGAGAAGATCGATAGCACTCTCATCCTGCCAAATATAGAACAAGAGTAAGCAGGCGATTAGTTTAGCTTAGCATAGACAGAAAATTTGATCCTGAAAGATAAACTCAACCAGTCAAAAGTAAAGTCAAAACGTGTTCTCTTTAGACTTTGTACAGACAGCAAAATATTGGATAATCTGTTCATGGATGATCTTTAGGGTAGCTAACTTTTTAAAGCTTCAAATAGAATCAGAGGAGCAGTTTTCCCTGTTTGCAGTCTTTATGCTAAGCTAACTAACCACCAGCTAGCTGTAGCTTCATGTTTAAACCTGAAATAATTTCACTTATCATCCTACTTTTAAACTGATATAACAGACTTAAAAGTAACCTATACAGATTTACACATCCAGCAGTTACAAAGCAACATTCATTTATTCAGAACAAATAGTTTACACTCTGACGGCACACTCTAGCAGTAGTTTATGAGAGTAATGATGTAAAATCAGCATAAAGTGGAGGTCAGGCCAGAGGTGTGGCTCAAGTAAACACTAGGCTTAACAAGGCAGACTACTGTTTGTTTGTCATTTCAAGAGGTTTATTTAACTGTGATTTAAGTGCATATGTATTATTATGACCTTGACAAAAGGCATTTAATAGATGAAATTGTCTTTATGCCTCTAAAAACTAAAGGGTGCTTAAGGTTTATAGATCTGCAATTTATTGCTCCAACAACGCCTCTCAAATTACATTGGTTCATTTACCTTTATTTCTTTTCTTTTCTTTCACTTTGAATTGACTATGGTTACTTTAATAAGCAGATATGTGAGTGGTAATGATTTTCTCAAGGTAGGAAAGGGTAAATAATGGTAAGGAACTTACACCAATTTGCTGAAGCACTAAAACCACCTGCCTAGGTCACTGCAGCCAAAACAGCTCTGACCACAGGACCTCCAGGGTTGTCCTCGTCCGGCACCAGGATGTTGGCAATGGATCCTTTGGGTCCTGTGGATCACGTTTGTTCCAGACCATTTCACGGATGCCTGATCGGATTGGGATCTGGGGGGGTTCAGAGATCGGGTCAATGCCTCGGTGTTCCCCCAACCATTCCTAAGCAGTTTCTGCAATGTGATGGAGCACATTATCCTCCTGTCAGTGGTTTTAATGTGGTAGCTGATCGATGTGTTCTCTGCAACAGTAAACCTAGTTTCTTTCTGTGTTAAAGAACTACAGAGAAACTGATAAAAGTGCATCTTGCAAACACTGTAAGTAAGTTGAGTGGACCATCATGCAAACCTTATGTTTCATCAACCCATCCATCCATTTTTTGAACTGTCTGTCCACTTCAAGGTCGCGGTGGTGGGGTTGGGGTGGGGAGACATATCCCAGCTCTCACCAGATAAGAAGCAGGGTGCACCTTGGCCTGGTTGCCAGTGTCCATGCTATCACAGGGCCAATAATACTTGCAAAGAATATCACCAAATATTTAGTTATTACGAAAGCAGTTAACACTGCATTTTTAAACTATCAAACAACAGCTGAAAAGAACAGTTTACTGATTTTGTAATGGGGCTACCAATGTGCAAAGACTCCAAATCCAGCTTAAAACGAGTGCTTTCACATGAGAAGGATGTTATGGTTTTCCTATTACCGTGAGGTCAAGCAGGAGCTGCAACAGCCGCCTGCTGCCGTCACTTATGGTGACGTGTGGTGATAGTGCTGATTTGTGTGACATGCTTGGAAAGGAAGGAAGTTAAAGAAAGCAGGGCTGTAGGTCATTAATCACTGATCTTTGACACATGAACACATACACTTATATTCCAAACACAAACACATTTATGAGGCTTAGTGTTGCTGAGTGTGCAGCTGCTATAAACTCAGCTAACATTTATACACACATTAAGTGTGTGAAGCAAGTGAGTATAAATGCAGAAGCACAGAGAGTGAGCTAAATACTTCTGACTTTGTTGGACTCCTTCTTCAAACTCCTACACTCTTCTTTCTTTATTCCAGAGCTGCATATTTGTACCAAAAAAGCACTTATCTGGCTCTAACACATTGCAGGTCAGCTCAGGTTGCATTTTGGCACCATTAGTTGATTAGTTATGTGTGCTTACAAAAATCTTACGGTTGTTCCCAGTTTTAAAAAAATATTGGGTGAAAATCACAAAATTTGAACCCCAATGAGATGTTTCTGTGTTCTTACATGTGATGTGTCAGTCTTCAGATGTCTTAAATAAAAAAAAAAAGCTTACGTTGACATGACAAATTTGTTAGTAAATAGTGGCTATTTACACGTTAAAATATGATAAACTAGCATGACTTTGTGTTTCTAGCAAAATGTGTCCTGTGGACAGTCAGCCCCACAGAACCTCAAGTTAAAAATCCTCAGTTTAAACATGTTTACAACCTCATACAAAATAAACTGTTGACACTTGAATTTCTTAAATCATAGCAAATCTATAGGGGTTAAATTTTCTATAATTCACTTGTGTAAATTGAATGAAGGCTTATTCATAATTAAGTGTACAGACATTTTGACTAACAAGACATGACAAGGACTTTAAAAAAAAGATTAAAAATAAAAACCAAATTCACTAGCCAAAGGTAACAGTGTCTTCAACATCTTTTCAGAAAATCTATGCATTAGTTACTATTAATATCTGGCTCTCTTCCACAGTGTGACTTTTGTCCCCTCCCCCACCTCCAGCGTAACAGATGGCCGCCCCTCCCTGAGCCTGGTTCTGCCTGAGGTTTCTTCCTGTTAAAAGGGAGTTTTTCCTTTCCACTATTGCCAAGTCTTGGTCATAGGGGGTTGTCTGATTGTTGGAGTTTTATCTGTATTACTTTAGGGCCTTTAGTTGACAATATAAAGCACCTTGAGGCGTTGTTGTGGTTTGGTTCTATATAAATATCATTGAATTGAATTAAATTAAATTGTCCCAACCTTGTAAATGTAGTTTTGAGCCTCCTGTTGACATATGTCCAGGCTCTTTTCAGTCTCAGTTTTTCTGTTATAACCTATGAAAGAAAAATATTGGATTCTGCAACAGCTAAATTCTCTCTCTCTCTTTTTGTTTCTCCTGTAAACAGCTGCCTGCTGTGCCCGATGATGGTTGTGAGACAGAACAGTGAAGCTGACAGTCAGAAAACAATGAATTTGAAGTCGCTGTAGACCAGCAGCAACTGGGAACCAGCTAATTTTCTGTGGGTTTGTTACAAGAAGTCACCTTTTTGTCACATATATAAATATAAATTATTATAATATTCATTATAGCAACTCGTAAAATGAGAAAATCCACCCATCTGTTGCATCCTGTTGGCTCTATTCGGAAGCTAACACAAGTGTCTTGACACCAATAAGTTGTGATTTACCTTTAAAGGTTTGAAGATCCATCTTCATCCTCCTCTCCCTTTACCTCCTCTCAGGACCATCTGTACCTATTATTGTGTGAAAGTTTGGCTCTTTGTGGTGCTTCAGAGATTCAGAGGATGTCCTGGCACAATATTACATAATTGGCCCCTCTCTGCACGGCTACATTAATCTTCCCCTGGTTTTAAATTTTTCCTTTTAACATCCTCCTCATGGGTGTCTCTCTGCTTTTGCTTCACGGTGAAATTTATTAGAGGCCTTGTGCGTGATTGTGTGCATGCGTGCCTGTGTGTGTGCATGAATGTGTGGGCGGACAGGGTAATTGGTCCTGTGAATGTGCTCGGCTCTGCTCAGGGCAAACGATGCTGCAGTGTACGTACAGTGTGGTGCGTAGCTGAGCTGTGGGGGTGTGGGAAAGCGATCACAGTGGACTTCAGAGGGAACTGAGGAAGAATGAGGAAATTGCAGACAGATAGGCCTAATGGTTGTGCTGAGGCAAGAGGTTGTAGGCCAACAGCTGCTAGCCATCCATCTGGACCAGCCTGCACTGCTAAGCAGTGACGTATTCACCTTCAGGGGACAAGTGTGCTGGGACTTTCCATCAGAGCTGGGTCAGTAAGTATTTGTAATAAATTCATGGAGTTTGTTTTGAAATCCCTTGAAGGCCTCATTTATTCAGATGCAATGAGAGGAAACATCATTTATGACTTTGTTGCAGCAGCAACAAGATACTAAAAGGAAAAAAAAAACCTTGAACCTTTTTTATGTACCATGTTTAATGGTACATGGTATGGATGGTATTCTTTCTTTCTGTAACACTGGAGAGCAACACCAACTTGTGGCAGGAACCACAAGAATGAATTCATATTAATTTTTTTAAAGATAATTTTTTTCTTGTTTTTTACTTTTCAGAGAAACAATGTGGGACATGCTGATACCTCTTTCCTTGAAAAACATTTCCACAGCGAAGTTTTGGTTTCTTTGTACTGTATGTGCCTTTCTTTGCCAGGTACTCTCAGAAATTAACATCAATCATTCCTAGAAATGTTTTCGTTAGAAAAACAAGAACAATAATAAGTCATAGACCTAAAAGCTTTAACCTAAAAGCAAGTCTTTTGGGTTAGAAAACCACCCAGTACAAGAGTGTGGCAGGAAAAAAATACTGTACCTCTGTATTTTAGTTTTTTTTTTTCATTCTTTCTGTAACATTGAGGAGCAACATCAGCTTGTGGCAGGAACCACAATTACTAATTTTTTGTCTTTTTTTGAGGACAGCTTTTTTTTTCTTCTTGTTTTTCAGTAGCCAGAGAGAGAATGTGGGCGATCCTGATATGTGATCCTGATATTTTTCTGTGAAAAAAATTATCAGTGAAGTTTCGGTTTCTATGTACGTGCCTTTCTTTGCCAGATAAGTATTCTCAGAAATTAATTTAATTCATACCTAGAAAAGTTTTTTTGTTAGAAAAATAAGAACAATAACATGTCCTTAGACCATAAGGTTTAATCTAAAAGCAAGAGTTCATACCAACATGTGAAACATTTCATGAATGAATATAAGATGTAATCCACGTGGGGTCTATAACCATTTGTATATATAAGGTTTAGTCTGTAAATGATACTTGAAATGGACGACTTGACATAAACTAAGTGGAAAACTTGTAAGCCATCCAGCACGAGAGTGTGGGCAGAAGAAAATATGGTAACACAGTGTCTTTTGTCAGATACATATTTCCCCTGACAACTCATGGGAATGCTATGCACCTCTACCAGCACCAGCAGACATGTCATTTTGTTAGTCAGGTGAAAAATGTCAGCTAACAGGTTTAGGCAAGTGAAGGAAAGTTTGTTAAGCTTGGACTGAATGTTTTTGGTTGTCATTAAGAGACAGGAAATTCCACAGAAATTAAAACTTCACTCAGCCTGTTTGCTCACTCGAGCTAGAATCAACACCCTTACATCCAGTGCTATTCCTGTAGCAACTACTCTTTCTTTCAGCTTAGGAACAGTTTCACACATTATGCTACTTTGCTGAAAGTTGAATGAGAAGACAGATGCCAGCCTTGTTTTCTTTACACTGTTTAAAGGTTATAGTCTGAAGTTGGTTAGTTAGCTCAGATGCTGGTACCTGAAACAAGGGGAAATAAGTAGTCTAGCTTTGTCTGCTATCAGCAGCTCTAAAGCTGGCTGTGTAACAGGTTGCATGGTGTTTGTCTAGTCCATACAGAACATATAAATAAACAAGCTGTCACTTTCTGCCCCCTGCAGATAAAGCAAGTATACCTGATTCCCAGTTTCCTGGGTCAATGCTAAGCTAATTGCAAAGCTAAGCTTCAAGACTGCCTGCTACCAGAACATGACATATAATTAGCATGCCATTTTCTATACCAAGTTATTTTGCTAGTATTTTTTCACCTTATATTTGGCATTTTGGCCTGTTTTGGCCATTTGACATGACCTTGTTTGGCCAAAATGATGGGGACATCTCAGTTAATTCAATTCAGTTTTATTTATATAGTGCCAAATCACAACAACGGTCACCTCAAGGTACTGGTTAGCTGGCAAGTTAGTGCTACAGTTGGCTAGCTAGCAAGTTGCACCTCCAATTTATTGTAATTAACAAAGATTCTTAATTTGAATAGTGAAAAATAGTATAATAAGAAAATGTAGGCCCATCTGTTCAGAAAAAAATGAACAGAAGAACAGTCTTGTTACAATATTAAACATTAAATTTGCTAAAACTCTACAAGCAAGTTATACTCTTATTTGTCACCTGCACCAAAGGAAAAAATTAGCTATAGAGGCCCAAATCGTTTTTGTTCCAGGCTTCAGACTGTTCATTTTCAAAGTACACTTAAATATTCTGACAAGATTTTGGAGCCAGCCTCAAGGTGAAATTTAAAGAAGTACAGTTTTTCGTACTTCTGCACTGGCTTAAGGGTGTTGCATGTTCTTTACCCTGCTTGGTGCTTTTCGAAATAAGAAGCTGTGTTCTTGATTTGCACATTTTGGTTGCATGCTATTTTGTCATAGTTCAGGGTCACTTAAGATCTGTTACATACAACAGACAGATAACATGATCATAAATGCCCTAAACGTGGCATGCTGTTTACTCACAGTACCAGGAAATCCTGTTTCTATTTTCTCATTAAACTCCTAGCAACAGTTGCTGGCTGTACCTTCATATTCATGCCACAGATATAGTATATGACAGTAGTATTGATCTTCTTGTGTATTTCTCAGCTAGAAAGCAAATAACTGTATTAAAAACATGTCATGACACTGTCCTCTTAATTCTGACTGACTCAGACTCTGTTAGGTAATATTATCAACAACACAGAGCAGAAAAACATCAGATAAAATCAGTTACAGCAGCTCAATGGGAGAAATATTTCCTTTTCTGTTCAAGTCTCATCTGTGGGTAGGGATATTGGCAAGTGACAGATGAAAGTCTAAGTACTTCTGGACAGCTGTTTGATTCGTTCTGGATGTAACATCGATCCTGCTGTTGATGTTCAATCATGAAGCCATAATGTAGATTAAAAAAAAAACCTCAGCTCGCCTTTTCTGTTTTGTGTTGATTTGTCAGTGCACAGGGCGAAATCTGATGAGGTGAATTTACTCACTGCTCTCCTGTGTTCTCTGATCCCTCCTCACTCCTCTGGCCATACGGACCAAAAACACCCTTTTCTTTCGCCACCACGCATATGCATATGTGCGCGCACACAAATACCCGCACAAACTCACATACACTGTGACTTAAGCACATACACCCTCTAACCTCACTATGGTCTCACACAGCAGGCCTGCCATAAATCAATGGGCAGGATCGTGTCTGCCAGTTAGACTAAACAAGAGCATTTGTGAGGATCTGCTCTCGCCCATTAATCATCTTGACAGCTTGAAAAACACATTTCCCCTTTAATGACTGTATTTGGATAATCAGCTCTGTTTCCCTTACCGCCCTCTCTCCGGCTCGCCCTCCCCTCCTATACCCCATCCCCGTTTTCTTTCTTATTTTTCTGCCCCAAGCGCACTCATAGGCATGTGGATAGCTTGCTATTAGAAGAGGGGAAGGTGGAGGAGGGATTGTAGAGGTGAGGGAGGGGTCTCTTACATCAAAAAAAGGGTCCTCTGAAAAAAGTAAAAATAATCACGGTGCCCTGTGGAAAACGGGTTTTTTTTCACCCTCACTCAACAAACCACAAGGCCTCTGCTTATATAAACTTGTGTATGTGAGCGCACACTCTCACACTGTTACAGTCCTGCTAAATCAAACACAGAGAAGTCATGGATGGCGTACAGCTGCTAACACAAACCATCGTGTGTAAAGATTTGTCACAAGTAAAGAAATAAATACAGTGACACATGATGTGGAAGTGTGACGCACAGCGTGTGACTTGAGACAATCTGAGCACTGACAAGTTGAAATGAACAGGACCATCTTTATACACAATACAAAGGCATGTGGCTATTTAAAAAAACTGTGAATTTACTTTTAATTTGATAAAATAGGGTTTGAAATGGCATAATTTGCTGTGTATTGTGTAAGTTTGAGTCAGTTATGTCCCAGTGAGACAAAATCAGAATGCACTTCTTACCTTCCAAGCACCAGACACCCATCGATGTTATTTTTCTAGCTTATACCTGGTAGGCCAGTCATTAGCCAACCAACCAGACAAGTCACTCACTGGCTAGTGACTTGTGATTGAGAAATCGTTAGAAAATGAGCATACCCTGGATAAACCTTGTCTCTGACCCTAATAATGATCAACATTTCACAAAACAAACTTCATGTTTTATTCAGTTTGACCTGACGCTAGCGACAGAGACCATAAAGTTGTCAGGAAAGTGTTTACTGAGGTGAAAGAGCAAAGGAGCCAAGGGCTGATTTCCCCACAGAATACTTCACAACTGAACGTATTTTTGCAACTGCATGAGTCACTGCCTGCTGGCCATTAAAAATGATACAGGGTTAAGCCCCTTCTATTTTGGTTTCACTTTTCAGACCCAGAAGTTATATCCATTTTTTAACACTGTCTGTTGTCACAATTTGGTTCAAAGGTGAGTGGAGAAGAGTTGTCTTTTCAGGCTATTACAGTGACCTGAATTCAACCTAATTTTGACCATTCACCACTTGATGTTTAACCATTTGCAGTTTATATTGATTAGAGGTCTAAAAACATGCCTTATTTGTACACATAACTCTCAAAGCTGAAGTCAGGCTAACTTTGGTTAAAACGTGAAAGTTTAGTGTACATCTAAATCACAGCTAGCTGCAGTTCAAACCAGGCTTTTTCCCACATATATTAAAACATATATATTATTTTGTTGTGAATTGGTTGTGATTATACCGCCACACAACTCCTCCAAGTACACAGACACAGACCGACAGCATTTTTTTAAAACATAAGAAAAAGTGTTTATTCCATTTCTGGATGTAAATGATGTCTCTTATAGAGTTTTGTCTCATTCGGTGTTGCTTAGTGAGCTGAATGAGTTGAAATTTATTGCTCCCACATGCTTGAACAGCATGACAGTGCTGTGGTTAGCTTTGCCACCTCAGAATAAGATGGTTTCAACAAATCTGAGGAAGTGTTCAACAGAAAGATTTCTGTTTAAAAAAATTCTCCACTAAATTTAGTTGTCTATTTGTGGACATCTTTTCAACGACTTGAGGACGGATGTTTTCACCGTTCAGTATTTTAACCAAATCTCAGTGTTCAAATGTCTGGGAACATCCTCTCCAACATCTTTTTTCACGTTTTTGCTGGGAGGGTATATGGTTTCTGTCCACCTGCAGGACAGCGCAGCTTATTAATGTAAAGAAATCAGGGCACTCGTTTCCCACTGGGCCAGGCCTGTCCAGGGTCTCTAGAGCTTCAAGTGCAGCAGCTTAGGGAGACATGGGAAGTGAAGCAGAAAGCGAGTGTGACTGCAATATCCACACACACATAACTGAAATAACAATTTTTTGTCATGAATTACTATTCAAGTTTTCCACGTAGTTTATGTCCTTGGTTTGATTAAAGCCTCACTCACACAGGCCCAGAGACTGGTCGGCAACCCCCTGGCAGTGTGTGGTTGCTAGGTGAAAAGTTTATTTCCTGAACTGTTATCAAGTGATTGCCAAGTGAAATAGGCCTCAAACAAAGGACAGTACCAAAACTGCTTTGTAAGTACTTTGGTCTCTAGCTGATTGCTGATGTTTCTTGTAGTTTGTCTGGAAGAATCCAACTTATCTGCAAAAACTTGCCATTTACTCTGAGCTGTTATGGACCTTGAAGAAGTGTAATAGAGACTGTTCATTGTTAAAGTAAAAGTTGTGCCTTACTGCTGAAGTCAACGCGTTTCAAACGGTGCAACTTCCAGTTTCTATCGCACACTTTACAGATTCACTACCACTTGGTGAGCACTGTTTGCAGACAAGCTGACACCCTCCACTGTTGGCAACCTGCTAGCAATCAAAAAAGGGTTTTTGGTGTAGTCCCATCTACAGTGGCTTGCAAAAGTATTCGGCCCCCTTGAACTTTTCCACATTTTGTCACATTACAGCCACAAACATGAATCAATTTTATTGGAATTCCATGTGAAAGACCAATACAAAGTGGTGTACACGTGAGAAGTGGAACGAAAATCATACATGATTCCAAACATTTTTTACAAATAAATAACTGCAAAGTGGGGTGTGCATAATTATTCAGCCCCCTTTGGTCTGAGTGCAGTCAGTTGCCCATAGACATTGCCTGATGAGTGCTAATGACTAAATAGAGCGCACCTGTGTGTAATGTAATGTCAGTACAAATACAGCTGCTCTGTGACGGCCTCAGAGGTTGTCTAAGAGAATATTGGGAGCAACAACACCATGAAGTCCAAAGAACACACCAGACAGGTCAGGGATAAAGTTATTGAGAAATTTAAAGCAGGCTTAGGCTACAAAAAG
>VVHJ01036241.1:0-10298 GCA_015107715.1 Tylochromis polylepis | reverse complement strand
CTGTATGTATTACTGTAGGGTCTACCTTACAATATAAAGCACCTTGAGGCGACTGTTGTTGTGATTTGGCGCTGTATAAAAAAAAAAATTGAATTGAGGCAGTCACCATGCAAGTCAAGTCTTACATACTGAAAAACAAAACTAAATCCTAAAAACACATTTAAGCATCAACATCTGTAATTCCATTATTTCATCATCTTGTAGTGCAGGCAGGAACATCAGGTCTTTCGCTGGTTGTCTCCCGTGTGCCAGATTTTCTACAATGTTTGACGCAAAAGTCAACACACGTGAGCCTCACATGTGGCTTATAAACAGACTAGAAGGTCTGTGGATGCACGGCTACTGAAATCCACAGATAATCACCAGACAGAGCAGCAGCTGAAGTAAAGGATGACAGTGGGTTTTTTTAACTGTTGGGAAAAGTGCATTCAAATAAATTACAGCATGTGTCCTTCACCAGACCTGCAACCTGTAGTTTGTGTGTATTCAGTTCCATCTATTTAAGGATTGAAGGATGGAAAGAAAAGCGACTGGACTTCTTTTATCGAAAGTTTCTTCATTTCTTTCTTCTTCTTCAAGAAACTTAGAGAAGTCCAGACGCTTTTCTTTCCTGGCTCCTTAGACTACCATGACCTGGATGACTGAGAACCTTCACAGACACTTAGATGAAGTTTGTGCTTTTTATGGGTGGAGGTACCTTGTACATTACTATATTCTAAAATTAGAATATTTATTCAATGCAGATAATCTGTATGTTATCGCTACATTGTCTGGCTTTGCATAATTTAGCCCCTTATCCGTTCCATTAATGTAATTTGCAATTTTAAAGTATGAAATTGTCCCTCATTTTTAATCTTTTCTTTTGGATTAACTCACTAAAACTGCTGCTCTACAGTACTTCTATTCTCAGTTTAATGAGATTGCCACAGTTATCTAAACAGACGAGCGTGTCTGCCATATAGCGAGCTGGTCATACAGCATGACACTGGTGCAGAATTGGTGCATGTGCATAATTAAAATCAAAAAGTATTGAAAACAGTCAACTTTGGTATGAGAATAAGGTTGGAAGACGATGACAGGACTCAATTGCAGTAAAAGCTCCCAAAGCACAGGAAGGTCTAAAATAATCAGTAAAGTAATTTTAGCGCTGATTTCAAATAACACAAAATACCTTAAATCACAATCACAATCTCAGACCTTTTTAAAATGAAGATATTTCAACATGTTACAGTGGGGAGAGCACAAGTGTAAATAAGTAAATAATAACAGCTGACTTCTAGTTATTCACAGCCAAGAACTACTGTAACACTTTAAAAAAAAACCTCATAAATAATTTATATCTGCATATGAAACAGTTCTAAAACACGGCGAAGGTATTACTTACAATTTGTTTCATACAAACAGTAACACATTTGTACTTTGTAGTATGCTTCATTTTTGCCTACAAAAAAACCCAATGACCCTTGAATGTTCTGTTTCACATTTATGAATTGAAGTCTTAAGGGGATCAAAAGTCAAAGGATGGTTTCATGGCAGAGCAGCCATTTCTAACGCTGCTTTTAAAGCTTGTGAACTATCACCTTCCCTTTCCCCTTTCTCATCTCAACCAGCTGCTCTTAGAGTCCCGAGTGGATGGAAAGGCACAATTGTGTCTGTAATTTTGAACACTAAATGTGATTATAAATGGGTTCTGCCACATCAGTGCACAATCAGAGTAACTACAGTAGCATAAGAGCTGCCGAAAAAAATAAAACCCTTTCTGATTGAAAGTCGTTTGGTAAAAGTTTAAACTGAATTTCCTCAGTTTTTACATACACAACCTCCTCGTAAAAACGGTTTAGCAGAGGTGTTTTTCTGTTGTTAAGTCTATTTTTTGCAAATTTATGTATTTATTTATTTTATGATAAGCGTAATCTAAAATTACAAAAGTAAAGGGAAATTCAAAGCATCGATTTACCACCCATCACTATAATGGTCATATCAGCAAACAAACAAACCAGGAAAAAAAATTGTTGTGCCTAATGGATCCAAATAGGACTGAAAATGAGGTATATGCCTGACCTACATGTATTTGAGAAGAGCCAGCTGCCTCCACAAAATGTAGGTTAATTTGTAAAGGTAATGTGATTCATGCTGTTGTTTTGAGACACGCTATCTATCTGTCTCTATATCTGTTATAGCCGTATATATTTAGCAATATTAAGTGATAGTTTAATATTGCTACATGAGTAGCTACATGAATAGCTTGAGAAATACCAAGGGAGGAGCTAGAGCAGCTACTGAAGATTGGGAAGGTGAAGGCAACAGTGGTCCCTGTGATCCCCAAACTGGGAGAGGAGCTCCAGCAGATTCCAGGAACAACATCTGAGATCTCTCTCCAGGAGAGAGCTGAACAAGGAACAGCAAAGATGCTGTACAGGGCATCATCTGTGGTCTGACATACCACACATCAGACGTTTTCTTCAGTCGCAGCTTTTACCTTTAACAACACGCTAAATTACTCCAAAGGGCCCAATTCCTAAAAGTGAAGGTTGGGCCCGTAGCACTAGCTTACCACTATCAGAAAATTACATCAGCAACACAAAAAAACTGAAACAAAAGGTCATTATTCTTTGGCGTTTCTGTAGTAATTGCAAACGGCTGAAGGAAGCGCTATCTTCATGGGGCTTGTGGTTAATGTAGGTTATAAGTAGCTTGTGATGCCAGTATACAGAGAATCTAAGAGATTTTATACCTAAAACCAAAAACTAACATTTTATATTTTTAAGATACTAATACATATATATTTAGCCTGAATCAAATAATGAAAAGTAACTGAAAAGCTGTTCAGTTTAATATATGTGAAACTAATACCAGAAAAGGGACAAAAATTCAGTAAATGAATTAAAATCTTCAAAGAACTTCTTATGCTTTCATTTTACATGAATATTATTAGGCTAGCAGCTCGAAACTCAGACCAAAGAGCGATTTCTCTCTAATTAATCCTGTCTGAACTAGCATGGTCCAACTGTGATTAGAATATGTAGACTAGGCATGCAATAGAGATGTCCATTCAAATTTCATTCTTACATGCTCTGCTGCAATGCTACAGTCAACACAGCATGTCTGGAGTGGCTAAACTGCATCGTCATATCAATCCAGGAAATTATAGAGGATGTGGGGGTTCTGTTTGCCATTTTATTGCAAAACAAAAACCACCTCAACATGCAATTATAAATATATTTAGATAATGTTAATAATATAAAATGATCCACTGAAACCTAACCTCTTGGGACAAATATAAATGGAATACATACAAATAATACAGCTCTGTTACGCACACTACACACACACACACACACACACACACATATATATATATATATATATATAAACACTACTTCCAGTCTAAATCATGAACAGCAGGTAATTAATATGCGAGTCAACTAATGTCCAACTTGCAATATCACAGTAAACCTTGCCTCCATTCTGCAGCATATTCTTAATTTGCATTCAGTTTCTTGGCAAAACAATTCTAAAAGAGCAACACAGTGAAAAAGAAAAAAATTATGTCAGGACAGCCTGCTTCTCTTACCTCAAATCCTCCCTTTCCACCTGGCTTTAACATGCATCTTGTGTCCCGATTTTGACTACAGTAGATTTGATTAAGCTGGATTACACCTAAATCTGATATTAAAATGCATCAGTGGTAAACACATTAAATTTCTCTTCTGCTTGTCAACAGGCCGAAGATCTTGCATTACTCAATGCTTTAAAGGTGACGGTAAATACCTTGGTATTAAAAGACTGATTTTTGCATTGCACTCCCTCATTAGTTTCATTATTTATTTAAAAATATTTTGTTCTTAATATAGCACAGTATAGTGTCAAGTCACAAATTCCCTTGAGTTTCTAACCTATCAGCTCTACCCATCAACAATATTTTCTGACTAAAAGGATAAATGAACTATCTCCTCTGAAGGACACCTCTTACGGGACCCAGGCAGGGAAGTATATATAGTTTGACTTTAAATCTGATAAACAACAAAGTGAAATCCAAGAATATTAGGACTGGGCAGCCTGCCAGTCTTAGCTCCTCTACAGACGTTTTTATTCAGCTGATGTAGGAGGGAGGAGGCTGGCTGGTGCCCCAGTTGACTCCGGCGTGCAGCGCTAATGGGACACTGTTTTTCAAGACAGCTGTAAATGCGAATATGTGGATACTGTGAGTCAGTTTCACACGGACCAAAAAAGAAATCACAGAAATGTTCAAAACTATGCACAATATCATGCTTATAACCACGCAACAATCCCTGAGGTACAAACACGCTCTAACAAGGTCAATCTTTTATGAAGATCCCATTGCACTTAAATTGTGTTTAAGTTAAAGAGCTTAGGTAAAACAACAATGTTTTCTGTAAGAAGGCAGCAGCTGCGTTACCTAAGCTGGGAGAAATCTGAATGCGTGCTAAGCAGACACACAAACACACATAGGTTCCCCTGTTTCACACTGCTAATCTAGGTCTTTGGTTTGAGGCACAATGTGTTACTTTCAAGTGCACCATGACTAAAGTTAGTGGGCAGACAGCGCTGCCCGTGGCAAAACACAGAAATACCCTGCATCTCCCAGTGTGTGTGTGTGTGCGCGCATGTTCATAATTTAAAGTAAAACGCTCTAAGCTTCATTGTCTCGCGCCCAGGTGCAGTCCAAAATCATTAGCATATTTCCACAGGATTTTGCTAGAGGTTTCCTAGGGACATTACCTCTTTAGAGTGCACAATGTACTGCTACATGATTCCAAATAGACCAAAAACACCTTTACACATTAAACCAAATGTTAAAAATCCCTCAGCTTACAAACACTCGAATAACATCACTGAATAGTGAAATGCATGGTCCTAAGGCTGTGTGACACCTTTCAAAAGAGCAGACAGTTAATAATACATAAACTTTACTGAGAAGAACAATGCTTTCTTCGTCCTGGTCGTGGAACACTGGGCCAGCTCTTTAACCTCTTAAGTATACTTGAGGGTGTGTGGAAATTTGCCAAGCCACTCTACAAGTATTTTGTAGACTTGAAAGCATTTAACTACATCCCTCGGGGTGTCCTCTGGTGGATTTCTCTGAAGTATGACGTATCATGCCCATTGCTACAATCCCTCAGAGTCAGGGCCTGGTCTGCATTGCCGGCAACAAGTCAAATTTGTTTATGGCAGAATTTCTAGATGCAACCAAAATTCCTAGGGTGCACATTTTGGTGGCTTTAGACTCACATTTGCTTTTTACAGATGATTTGGTAATCAGTCGGGCTGATCTAGTACATTCCCACCCTCACCTATGCCCACCAATGGCGCGTAGTAACCAAATCAATGAGACTGCAGATACAAGCAGCAGAAACGAGCTTGCTGTGAAGTGGTCTGGGCTCTCCCTTTAGAGGTAGGATGAAGAGCTCAGTCATCCAGGAGGGACATAGAGTAGGGCCACTGCTCCTTTGCACTGAAAGGAGCCTGTTAAGGTGGTTTGGGCATTTGGCCAGGATGCCTCTGGGTGCCTCCCAGGCGAGGTGTTTTGGGTATATCTAACCAAGAGGAGAATCTGGAGCAGACCCATGAAACGCCTGGGAGATTATGTCTCTCAGCCAGAACTGGAACATTTCAGTGTCCCCCCCAGAAGAGCTGGAGGCAGTGGCCAGGGAGAGAAAGATCTGGACATCTCTGCTCAGACTGCTCCCCTCAGAATCTGTACCCAGTAAGTCAGAAAAAGGATGGACTGACCTATAATATACTGCCATTTATGGAAACCTGTTTCTTCAGTAGAATTTTTCAGTGTTTTTAAAAATGGATTAACAAGCAGAATGTGTTATCTACACATTTAGGGTGCTTTTTGTGTAACAGGAATTTTGCTTTTATTAACATGGCATGGAAAAGATTGCTCACCACTGCACCTAAAAAAAACTGCTTTTTAAAACCGTGATATCAATTACATTTTATATAAAATCTGAGAGAACAAAGTTATTCTACAGTAATGTGCAAAAATCTTGAGCCACTCATCATTTCTTTATATTTTGCTAGGAAAATTGGAAATATATACAGTGATTTACTGAGATGTACAAAAATAAATGAAACACAACCTGAACTCTCATAGGCAATCCTTGACTGATAGTGTTCCATTTCCATGGAAGATGGAAGATCCCCATTACCACAAGCTAAATAACCACATCCCCACACCATGACAGACCCTCCACCGTGTTTTACAAATGATTGCAGATCCTCACCTCTCTCTCCTGACCTCCTCTGTTCATACTGACGACGATTTGAACCAAATATTTCAGATTTATACCTCAGCCTTTTCTTCCCATTTCCTTTCTTTACAAATGGCTTCTTAAAAGCCACCCTTCCACTAAGACCATTTTTGATGAGTCTTCAGCAAACAGTAGATGGATCAACTGAAGGGCCAACTGCTTTTTCTTAAGCACATGACTTTTAAATATTCTTCACATGCTGTAGAAAATGTTTTAGTCCTGCCACATCTTGCTTTTACATCCATTTGTCCAGTTTCCTGATTTTTTTTAAGGATACAGTACAAACAATGCCAAGACATGCCAAGTTTTCAGCAATTCAGCAAATTCTTAAGGACTTATCTAGCTGGTCACTGTGGCAAACGAATGATGGACCCGACTACATATTTCGCTTGTTATTTTGGTTGTCGTATCGAACAATACTTGGCCACAGCTTTCCAGCTACGTCCCACACAGGCACAACAACACTCAGGACCCAGTTCATTCTTTTTATGCAGGGGAGGCGTGATTACTGATGGAGCTCCAGCGTGTCGGCCTCCCCTGCAGCCACGCCACAAACCACGCCCGCCACAGTCACCTTGTACAAAAATACAAATTTAAGCCTGTCAAACCATGTTTTGTCATTTTTTGTTAGATTCAACTAAAGAAATTATGTGTTTATGTGACAGGCTGCTAGTAACACAGTAAGTGTTAAGTGGCTTAACAAACAAACAAAAAATTCCTCTGAAAAATGTTAGGTACAGGGACCGTACAGAAAATGAGTGAAAAAGCATCCAATGTCAAACAGCCTGAAGACCTGTTGCTCAAGACTTCTCTTTTTTTTTAAATATAAGAAAATCTGTCTCCTTGGAAGCAAAATATAAAGTAATGAAGGGTGGCTCAAGACTTTTGCGCAGTGCTCTACATTGAGATACTCTGTTGTGAAATAAAACACTTTGTCACTCGTGACACCTTGAAACACCCTAAGGGACCTCGACTTGTCTAGCCAAGTCCCCCGGTTAGAGAATCACCTCCATAGCCTATGTATTATGAGCTGTCTCCCATTTCTCATAACAGACAAATGTACACATGCTGGGAAGGATGCCAAAGGGCGTTTGGACAGAGATGTTTAAAGCTCCTGCCTCACATACTAATGAGAATCCATTACTGTCTCATTCAAATAGTCTCAAATACACACACATACGCATACACAATCAGCACATTCTCATTCAGTGCATAAGCATCTGGCTACAGACACCCCCTTGTCCCCTATGCTTCAGTGCCTGCCAATTACAAAAGAAGTAATCAATTCCACCACGGCTCCGTCCCGGGAAATCGACTTCAATGACACCGGCTACATGGCCGCTGTCTCTGTACCTGACAGCCACTTACACACAAGCAGGGACCCAGTCAACCAGCCTTCTGTTGCTCTTCAGTGCAAGGCCAAGCAAGATAAACCAGATCCCGCTTCCCAACTGGAAGCATTACCTCTAAATACTGTACCAAATTTCATGGTCATCATGAATGGCAATTTGCAACAATATGTCTAATGATCATTGTTTTACCCATTGGAATCTGACAAAAAAGACGTGTTCACCTGCACACACACTTATTGCTTTGCAACTGAAGGCCAGCCATTGCAGGCAATCCAGGGTCCGGTTGCCTAGGTAACCCTCTAATGTATTTACTGCCAGATCATAAGTCAAACAGCAATATTCTTCATTCTTACTGTTACGACTTGTTTCAATTGCTTGCCTGGAATTGCTGGCCCATTTCCCGTCACCATGTCATGTCATTTACTTTCTATGGTGTCTCGTTGTGATGTCGCTTCATGCATGGGCGCAGTTTTAATATTAGTATTCATGTACTACATGTCCATGTCTTCTACATGCACATACCTTACTACAAGCATACCCCCAGACAATATCTAGAAGCATCTTAAGAATAAATGAAGCAATACAGGATAAACCTGTAAGTGTATTTTCTATACAAATCCTATGAAGTTCGTTGTTGACAGGACAAAGAGCATACAGCTTTTTTTCTGCTAGCTCAAGGTCCCAAAAGCTTAAAACTCACAGTCAGTGCAGTAAATAGCAATGGATGTATCACCAATCATCAGTTATTGGAAAAACTGGAAACATTTGAGCATACAGTATCATTACACAGTGTAATGGTGTAGCTAACCCAAAGTGTTTTTAATAGCTTTGAATAAATGTGGCACTATCACACACATTCTGGATCCAAAAACAAGTAAAATCATTATATTGTTTTAGTTTTTCAGAGGATATATATTTTTTACATTTAAAAAATAATAATTTAAAAAAACTGTACATTTATAAAGGAAAACATAAGTAGCTCTAGTATGCCCCATTATTACAGCCAGTATCTAAAACCTGATTTTGCAGGAGTACCAGTCTTGGAACACCTCTTTAATAAAACAGCAACTGACGCGCCTTACAAGGTGGTAAAATCTCAAGGCTATTTGGTACAGTCTTCTTAGTCACGGCACTATAGTGGAATTTACGGTGATGTGAAGGTCAGCCGAATCAATTTCTCAACATGGGATTTAAAAAGAGAACCCTGTAAGCTGTTGTCGATGAAGTGATAAATCTCTACTATTATGTCTCTTCCCATTTTCATCACCACCTCTGTGCTTCCTGTCTTCTTCCACCTCCTCATTCTTTTTTCCTATTTTATTTAGTAAAAAGCTGGTACAGCTAATGGTTTAGCATTTTTTATCATTATCATCACATCCTTTTGCATCACTTTCATCCTCATGTTCATTACAGTGCATCTACAACACTCCTGACATTGCATGTATGTGCGGTTTTGTGTGTTCAGGTTTACCTGCAACTGTGAAATCATGTGTGTATGTTTGGTAAAGATTGGAAAAAAGCCTAAGGGGCAGACTACAGCAGCTCTTTCCTTTATCTTCAAACAGTGGCTTGCTAAAACAACAACACTTGTGCATACGCATGCGTGTGTCTGTCTGGGTGTGCACGCGTTTAATGTTTGCAATGTTACCTTTGGCCTCTTTGTAGTGTTCACAGATCCTTCTGACAGCTGCAAGACCCTCCTGCTCATCTCTCCCACCTCAAAGAGAAGGAAACACACACAAATGAATACAATATATGACGAGCCCTTGGAGGCTTTTTATTAAAAAAAATACAGGTTTTCTTTTTTTGTCAGCCTTTCATCTTATAAAAACACATTTCCAAGAAAGGTTCTTCGAATAAAAGAACACTCGAATAAAAGCCCTTCAGGAATTAGGAATGTTAACAAGGATTCTGATTCAGTACTTCTACTTTTTCAGTAAAGAATTTAAATGCAAGCCTGTAAAGAAAGTACAATATTATGAAAGTAGGATTAGCTATACCATCTAACTTCAAACAAGATATATGAAGACACTTCACCAAAGAAATTTTAGCCAAAGAAAAATCACATTTTTTTAAGGTAACACAAATTAATTACCTTTACAGTGTGCAGACCAATAATGCTTGTTTTCACAGTCAACCCCAAAGTCCAATATGAAATTAGTCAAAAGATACAAAACTTATTTTGGGGCTTTTTTGCACCATCACTGGATCAAGGTAGCATAGCCAGACACGAAAGTGGGGAGCACACTTTTATAATAATGAGTATTTTGATTCCAACAATATCAGAAGAAATATCAGAGTGCCGCATATTTTAAAAAGCTATTTGGTAGAGGCAAAATGGATGGGTAATAAGGTTGGGCGAATTTAAGGTTGGATGAATTTATCAACCATCGACGATAGGCTGAGCCTTTCACCGATCGTTTGTACAAGAGCAATTTATTTATTTGCCCATGAGTAAGTTTGCTAATAATGTTGGTTGAAGCTAAGAGAAACAGTCAACGGAAAATATAATAGCGCTGTTTTAACAGCACCCTCTTCCAGCCGTGAACAAATGCACCCTCCTCAGAGTGCGCCCAAATGCAGCGATTCATTTACTCAAACTCATAACAGAAAGAAAGAGAGGCAGTAGCCTATGTTCAGAAAAAACAAAAACATTTTATTTAGA